>JAOTOM010005181.1:1047500-1217500 GCA_034440615.1 Ashinkailepas kermadecensis
CTGTCATCGATTGGTTCCCGCGACTTCTCGACGACCGCGCCACCACTCAAATTGGCGGCGGAGGAGGAATGGAGTTTGCAGAGGAAAGTTAAACAGCGGGGAAAGTTCGCGGTGGTGAAGAAAATGGAGCGCACAGTGATTGGAATACGGGAGCGGTGCGTCGCGGCGCTTATATTACGATGTGGACGACCATCGCTGACGTTTTGATGAGGTGTTCTTCAAACACACCACTATATCATCATTAAGTGAACAAATCAACAAAGGAAAATTCTGCTCGCCACCAATGCACGTCTGTCGCATGTTTCCTCGAGTGTATGACCGAATGGCATGCCAACCAAAGGCTAGATGATAATTATATATATATATATATATATATATATATATATATATATATATATATATATATATATATATATACATATATATATTATGCATCATCGCCTACCGAGCAGACTTCAGCAGCCCTCCAAGTCTTGCCATGCCCCCTGGTCGTTTCTTGTGTAAATGAGAGCGAGCTGCTGGAGAAAACGGCACCGTTGCATATCAAAACAAATCCAATGGTGCTTATTATCTAATTGAAGTAACCAGCGAGACTCGGCGGCAGATCGAAAGTCGACATTTCCTGACCCATCGAGTGCCAGTGACACCGGCCGGACCGGACACCGGAGCTGTGGACTAATCATTAGACCATCGAATGCCAGTGACGCCAGCCCGACCGGACACCAGAGCTGTGGACTAATCATTAGACCATGGTGCCGTGACGCCGCCGGACCGAACCGAGCTGTGGACTAATATTAGACCATCGGTGCCAGTGACGCGCCGGACCGGACACCAGAGCTGTGGACTAATCATTAGACCATCGAGTGCCAGTGACACCGGCCGGACCGGACACCAGAGCTGTGTTTGGGACAGAGCTGTGGACTAATCATTAGACCATCGAGTGCCAGTGACACCGGCCGGACCGGACACCAGAGCTGTGTTTGGGACAGAGCTGTGGACTAATCATTAGACCATCGAGTGCCAGTGACGCCAGCAGGACAGGACACCAGATCTATGTTTGGGACAAAGCTGCGAACCAATCACCAGAGTCTAGCTCGGATCCGTAGGAAGCTATCAACGTCTCTTGTACCCTGATGACGTGTATAATCTCATGACCTCGTAACCTCATGACGTGTATAATCTCATGACCTCGTAACTTCATGACGTGTATAATCTCATGACCTCGTAACTTCATGACGTGTATAACTCTCATGACCTCGTAACCTCATGACGTGTATAATGTCATGACCTCGTAACCTCATGACGTGTATAATCTCATGATCTCGTAACCTCATGACGTGTATAATCTCATGACCTCGTAACCTCATGCCGTGTATAATCTCATGACCTCGTAACCTCATGCCGTGTATGGTTCAGGCGCCAATTGAGGCCACGACCAAGCCGCTTACACCAAGCGTCACATACAATGGCTTGTAAGAGCTTGCAAATTACTTCTTTAGAGGTTAAGAGGGCTGTTAACCTGGTTGTCGCATTCACATTCAAGTCGTAAATATGCTCTGGAACGTCCATTTTGACGAGAGAGGATACTATTGGCCTTTAATAATCCAAGATTATTCAAGGCCAATGGCGTTCGGCTAACCATGACATCGTTTCGGGTGAGACAAAATGATCTGAGAGCATCGAGGCACATTAACCTAAGTTGTATCTGTTATGTGGTATATGGTCTAGTGCTTATAGTTAAAACATATGCATAGGGAGGCAATGACATCGGCTGTAGGACTCCCCCTCCCCTCTCCCTACGCCCTCTGAGGATCAGTTGTGAATAATTCCACAATCTGCTACGAATGTGTCCACATATCATTTTAGGACGCCAAAAATAATTAGGTGTGACCACATGTCGAGCTTCAAGTATATTTTTTTTGGTTGCTCTGCAGTATTTCCAGTTTCAAGTCAACATCAGGTCATGTCATTGGTATACGGCCTGAGAGATCTGGAGAGTACACGTAGCACGGACACCCTGGAGGCCAAAATACTGACTAATGCGAAGTAAAAATGGCGAATAAAATTTTTGGAAACTATTCATCATTTTTTCGTTATGTATTTAATTACAGGCATTTCGTTTAATTATTTAATTACATTTCGCTTTGCGTTGGTGTAACCGATTACCTTTTGCTGAGAACAGTCGGTCCCGAAAATAGTCAATTTCAACAGTTGACCACACATTTTCTTGTACACAACAGGTTGGAAGAGTCGCTGCCCCAAACTTGACGTACTGCAAAGGGCAGGAAGTTCTGCCGCACTGCGACAGTAAGTCTGTTTTAAGTGACCCCACATCCGAATCTACTTCTGCTCGGTCATGCCTGCAATGTGTGCCGCCGCTGGGCTTGACAGGTATGTGTCTCTGTAGGCGTGTTCCACGGACGTCAAACTGTCTATCCAATTGTAAATCAAATCAAGTCGAATCAAATATGTCGGCTTGCATCCGATCAGGTCAGCCCAGGCAGATCAGATCAGATCAGATCAGACGATTCGGCCAGATCATGTCAAGTCAGGCCAGTACACGGCCAGATCATGCCAAGTCAGGCCAGTACACGGCCAGATCATGTCAAGTCAGGCCAGTACACGGCCAGATCATGTCAAGTCAGGCCAGTGCACGGCCAGATCATGTCAAGTCAGGCCAGTACACGGCCAGATTATGTCAAGTCAGACCAGTGCACGGCCAGATCATGTCAAGTCAGGCCACTGCACGGCCAGATCATGTCAAGTCAGACCAGTACACGGCAAGTCAGCCGAAGCCGATACACACCAGATCAAATCAAGCTTAGTCGTGTCAAGCCAGGTCAAATCAGGTGAAGTCAGGTCAAATTAGCTGAAGACAGGACAAGGAATATTACATTATATAAGATTGGATTAGGTTAAGTCAGTTCATGTCGTCATATCAGTTGACACAGGTTCATTTCAGACCAGGTAGTCAGGTCAGCTTTTTCTCCTCAGTGGACCCTGGACCATAGAATACTGTTACACTTTATGCTGATGTGCTGCACGATCTCTTGCAACCTGCGCATAGTTGTACTAAGATTGGACTTCAGAACTGTATCCCCCTCCCCCAAACATTTTTCCGCATACATCTAACATCAGAAGAGCATATTTTCGATTAGGCGCCGTGCAACGCCCAATAGATGAAGTTCAAAATAATGGATGTAACCTCGACAGGCATCCTTAATTTGACCAGGCTCTAATTCGTTTGTATGTGTGGATGTTAAATGTTTTTTTTATATAATGGTTAAATAACGCCTCAATTTGATTCAACACCCCCACCAGCTGGTGCGCTTTTCAACGCGTGGAAGTGTGTAAGCTAAGTCCCCAACGTCTGTACTTTGCACAATCGTGCGATCAAGGGGTCCTGTCCTGTCCTGTCCTGTCCTGTCCTGTCCTGTCCTGTCCCGTCCTGTCCCGTCCTGTCTTGTACTGCCCTGTAATGTCCTGCGCGCTATGCTATATATATATATATATATATATATATATATATATATATATATATATATATATATCTCTCTCTCTCTCTCTCTCTCTGTATATATGTTCTACCTCTCCATCCTGGCTCGATTAACTGACGGGGTGATCCAAAAACACACTTGCATGTCGTTTGGACACACACACACACACCTGTTTGGACACACACACCTGTTTGCACACACACACATGTGTGCCGCCGCTGGGCTTGACAGGTATGTGTCTCTGTAGGCGTGTTCCACGGACGTCAAACTGTCTGTCCAATTGTAAATCAAATCAAGTCGAATCAAATATGTCGGCTTGCATCCGATCAGGTCAGCCCAGGCAGATCAGATCAGATCAGATCAGACGATTCGGCCAGATCATGTCAAGTCAGGCCAGTACACGGCCAGATCATGCCAAGTCAGGCCAGTACACGGCCAGATCATGTCAAGTCAGGCCAGTACACGGCCAGATCATGTCAAGTCAGGCCAGTGCACGGCCAGATCATTTCAAGTCAGGCCAGTACACGGCCAGATCATGTCAAGTCAGACCAGTACACGGCCAGATCATGTCAAGTCAGGCCAGTACACGGCCAGATCATGTCAAGCCAGGCCAGTACACGGCCAGATTATGTCAAGTCAGACCAGTGCACGGCCAGATCATGTCAAGTCAGGCCACTGCACGGCCAGATCATGTCAAGTCAGACCAGTACACGGCAAGTCAGCCGAAGCCGATACACACCAGATCAAATCAAGCTTAGTCGTGTCAAGCCAGGTCAAATCAGGTGAAGTCAGGTTAAATTAGCTGAAGCCAGGACAAGGAATATTACATTATATAAGATTGGATTAGGTTAAGTCAGTTCATGTCGTCATATCAGTTGACACAGGTTCATTTCAGACCAGGTAGTCAGGTCAGCTTTTTCTCCTCAGTGGACCCTGGACCATAGAATACTGTTACACTTTATGCTGATGTGCTGCACGATCTCTTGCAACTTGCGCATAGTTGTTCTAAGATTGGACTTCAGAACCCCTCCCTCAAACATTTTTCCGTGTAGGAGCATATGTATACATCTAACATCAGAAGAGCATATTTTCGATTAGGCGCCGTGCAACGCCCAATAGATGAAGTTCAAAATAATGGATGTAACCTCGACAGGCATCCTTAATTTGACCAGGCTCTAATTCGTTTGTATGTGTGGATGTTAAATGTTTTTTTTATATAATGGTTAAATAACGCCTCAATTTGATTCAACACCCCCACCAGCTGGTGCGCTTTTCAACGCGCGGAAGTGTGTAAGCTAAGTCCCCAACGTCTGTACTTTGCACAATCGTGCGATCAAGGGGTCCTGTCCTGTCCTGTCCTGTCCTGTCCTGTCCTGTCCTGTCCCGTCCTGTCCCGTCCTCTGTCTTGTACTGCCCTGTAATGTCCTGCGCGCTATGCTATATATATATATATATATATATATATATATATATATATATATATATATATATATATATATATATATATTCCTCTCTGTATATATGTTCTACCTCTCCATCCTGGCTCGATTAACTGACGGGGTGATCCAAAAACACACTTGCATGTCGTTTGGACACACACACACACACCTGTTTGGACACACACACCTGTTTGCACACACACACACACCTGTTTGTACCAGGAACACGCATTCCACTTCCGGTATTTGAACAGCTATTGGATTAAATGGTGCTATAAACTATACCTCCGTGATAAAATTGTGTGTATGCTAATTTAGCAGCTTCCCTTCATATGGCAGCAATGTTCGCTTCTGCTTTCGGCGCTGTTGTGTCTCATTGCTGCCGTGATCGAGATGATGCCATTGCCTGGATTGGTACACTTTGTGCCGCCTTTGTCTCCGGAGGTGGATAGGACAGCTGTTGTTCTGGGTGTGCTGGCAGTGAGACGCATGGCACGTAGGTGTGAAGCGGACGGCACTGGAGACACGTGTCGGCGTGCCGACAAGCCCGTCGATGAATGTCAGCTGATTGAGGAGATCGCCATTACTGGTGACGTCGCCTGAACGACAACCCGTCAGATCTCACCGGTGACGGACTCAAAGCCGCCCGTGAGAGACACCCCATGACCACAAACGGAGGCACAATGTCGCAGTTGGTGACAGGGACTCGTAACGCTCTTCGGGCCTCCAGTGTCGCAGTCGGCGACTGGGACTCGTAACGTTCTTCGGACCTCCGGTGTCGCAGTCGGCGACTGGGACTCGTGAGGCGCTTCGGGCCTCCAGTGTCGCAGTCGGCGACTGGGACTCGAGACGCGCTTCGGGCCTTCGATGTCGCAGTTGGTGACTGGGACTCGTAACCCTCTTCGGGCCTCCAGTGTCGCAGTCGGCGACTGGGTCTCGTGACGCTCTTCGGGCCTCCAGTGTCGCAGTCGGCGACTGGGACTCGAGACGCGCTTCGGGCCTTCGATGTCGCAGTTGGCGACTGAGCCTCGTGACGCGCTTCGGACCTCCAGTGTCGCGCAAGTGTCGCGCAGACCACACGTGAGCGCCCCCGGCGTGGTTGCAGGGCGACGATCCGATCTCCGGTCTGGTCGTTGCCAGGTACAGTGATTAATGCCGCCTCAGATAGCGTGTGGACGTGCAGTCGTGATAAATCGGCTCGACGCCGCTCAGCACCGCCAGATCTGCCCGTCTGATTGATGAGGTGCCGGTCGATACCACCAGGCCGATGTCGACCCACGTCGAGATTAAAGTCGCTGGCGCGCGCGCGCGACGGACAGGGTGGGTGGACTGGTGTAGATATTGAGGCTGCATGCGACGGACAGGGTGGGTGGACTGGTGTGGATATTGAGGCTGCATGCGACGGACAGGGTGGGTGGACTGGTGTGGATATTGAGGCTGCATGCGACGGACACGGTGGGTGGACTGGTGTGGATATTGAGGCTGCATGCGACGCACTGCCTGTACCGGCGGACGTCCGGGTTAAAGTCGCCAGCGACGACGAGCTGACTTGGCTGACGTCGGGGTCAAAAGCATGCACGACAGGATGAGTGGACCGACGTCGAAATTAAGGGCGCAAGTAGGATAGGCAAAGTGAAGCCGTGTCGAAATTGAAGCTGCAGGTCGGATGGGGAAAGCAAACCCATGTCCAGATTAATGCCGCTCGTGACACACACACACACACACACACACACACATTAGTCTTGCACGACGGACCGGCGGAGTTAACTGAAGTCCAAATTAGCCTACATCTTGTCAAAATGATCAGTCCTAGCTATTCCAGGAGCGGTGCCAAGGAAAACTTCTTGGCAATTATCTAGCTATTTGCTTGGCCATTAGCGGTTCCAGGGTGGCACTGCAGGAGGGGGAGGAGAAGGGAGGGGAGGGGAGGGGAGGGGAGGGGAGGGGATGGGATGGGAGGGGAGAGGGAGGGGAGGAGATGGCAGTAGCAATCCCGCAACGTAAATTGAGATAGATTCGAAAACATCATGCTGATTTTGAGATTTCGACACGTATTTTTTATCAGCATAGTACGTTTTCGTTGTCTTGCGAGCACACATCACTGCACGTTCTTACGATCTCGGGACGACTGAGTTCTCGGAGAGCCCACTGAATGGTGTGGTATGGCGTACGTGTAGATGGACTGGAGTGTTTGCCAGTATGCCGCAGTACGTGTAGATGGACTGGAGTGTTGGCCAGTATGCCGCAGTACGTGTAGATGGTCTGGAGTGTTGGCCAGTATGCCGCAGTACGTGTAGAGGGACTGGAGTGTTGGCCAGTATGCCGCAGTACGTGTAGAGGGACTGGAGTGTTGGCCAGTATGCCACAGTACGTGTAGAGGGACTGGAGTGTTGGCCAGTATGCCACCGTACGCATAGATGGTCTGTGTTGGCCAGTATGCCGCAGTACGTGTAGATGGACTGGAGTGTTGGCCAGTATGCCACCGTACGTATAGATGGTCTGTGTTGGCCAGTATGCCGCAGTACGTGTAGAGGGACTGGAGTGTTGGCCAGTATGCCACAGTACGTGTAGAGGGACTGGAGTGTTGGCCAGTATGCCACCGTACGCATAGATGGTCTGTGTTGGCCAGTATGCCGCAGTACGTGTAGATGGACTGGAGTGTTGGCCAGTATGCCGCAGTACGTGTAGAGGGACTGGAGTGTTGGCCAGTATGCCGCAGTACGTGTAGAGGGACTGGAGTGTTGGCCAGTATGCCGCAGTACGTGTAGAGGGACTGGAGTGTTGGCCAGTATGCCACAGTACGTGTAGAGGGACTGGAGTGTTGGCCAGTATGCCGCAGTACGTGTAGAGGGACTGGAGTGTTGGCCAGTATGCCACCGTACGCATAGATGGTCTGTGTTGGCCAGTATGCCGCAGTACGTGTAGATGGACTGGAGTGTTGGCCAGTATGCCGCAGTACGTATAGATGGTCTGTGTTTGCCAGTATGCCGCAGTACGTGTAGATGGACTGGGTGTTGGCCAGTATGCCGCGTACGTATAGATGGTCTGTGTTTGCCATTTGCCGGTCGTGTGGGGACTGGTGTTGGCCTTGCCGGTACGTGTGAGGACTGGGTGTTGGCCGTATGCCACCGTACGTATGATGGTCTGTGTTTGCCATTATGCCGCAGTACGTGTAGATGGACTGGAGTGTTGGCCAGTATGCCGCAGTACGTGTAGATGGACTGGAGTGTTGACCAGTATGCCGCAGTACGTATAGATGGTCTGTGTTTGCCATTATGCCGCAGTACGTGTAGAGGGACTGGAGTGTTGGCCAGTATGCCGCAGTACGTGTAGAGGGACTGGACTGTTGGCCATTATGCCGCAGTACGTGTAGATGGTCTGGAGTGTTGGTCAGTATGCCGCAGAGCTTCGTGCCTCCAGGACAGAGTTGTCCCAGACAAATATCAGAGGGAGGGTCAAATTTGCCCCCCTGCACTTTAACACTCGTGTATTAAAGTAGCATCTTGCAGATTGTTGCTCACCAATGCGTAGCAAGTTTGATGCCAAGTGCAGAGTGTTCGGACGTGGTTCGTTAAGCACGTAAACGTGATTGTAGGGACTGTAGGGTACGACAGGAATGTTGGAAACTCCTGACTGACGTGGCAATGGGGAGTGGATACCATATTTAGCCCGCCTGAACTGCAGTCAGGTCGACTTTGACAAAATGATAGCGAAATAGTCCAAAATGACATGAGTGAGTGATGAGATGAGTGAAATAGATAGTCCAAAATGATAGTGGTCGCTCAATTTCTGAATGATCTTCGCTATTTTGTTGGATATCGCCAAGTGGGGTATAGCAATAAGATTGCTTATTGTGGGTACTATTTCCAATGCAATGCACAGCCATGACCTGGTGGTGGTCGGTCGGTCGATAATCGTCTCAGAGACGCGTGGGTTCGACTCTGGGACTCCGACATCACTTCCGCCAGAAGGGAGCGGGGGGGGGGTAAGGATATTTGACCACACGATCGCGCACACCAATCGTGTCTTAGCATTGTAGCCCTGCAGCATACAGCAAAAATAAATGGTCTGTCACTGACTAATGCTCAACAACATCCTATCCTATACGGTAATGCCGTGATGACCACCTCAATGTTCGCGCGCATTGCGGTAGTTCATGTAGAGGATGAACCGTTGGCCGAGTACGATGTCCCCACCACGGGTCCCCGGTCTCATCCAAGTGCCGCGCAACCGACACGCTTATGGATTATTCATTCGTTTTTCACGTGAAAGGCGGATTAGTCAATGCGTAAAACATAGCGGGCCACTATTCAGGAATATTCAGAATCAGTGTGATCCGAAAGCGAACGGTCGATTGCGTTGTGTGGTTAATTATGCAAGCGGAACACATACCGTGGACCGTGAGAGACGGCGGAAGATAGTACACCCGACAAAGGTAAACATGGATTACTATTGAGTACGTCGCCTAATGATTCGGAAGAAATCCAGCGAAGCTCATGAATACAAAGCGGTTTCGCATTCCATATTACCAGGGGTGTAAGCTTCGTAAATATCAAAGCAATTCTGTTTATGTTTCCTGCACGCTGCTTAGAAGCACACTCAGTAATTGCACCTCGAATTGACGTTTTCGTTTATCGCTTGTATGCCTGGTAGTTTAGCTTAATATCGAACACAGCGCACAGCTGTTGCGACTTCCAAAGCACATTATGATGATGATGATGATGATGACGACGATAAAGTGTTTGACAAACGATAAGAAAGTGTCCCGCTGCAACTCTCGACTTTGGAGAGTTCGACTCTGTCAGGTCTATGCCACGAGGGCTCCCCTACTTCTGCTCAGACCAGTGACCCAGCCCCTTCCCTCCGGCATTCCCTGTGTGGCGGTGTTCACGCTGTGCGCCGCGGCACGCCCTGCCCGACCAAGTTTCCGCCTCGTCATCGCCGCTGCCGCCATCGCCACGCGCCATCGACCTCGACGATCGAAACTGCGCGCCGCTCCCCTCGACGCCGCATTAAGGCGAGACTAAGTACGGCGGCAGGTCGGACATGCTGCCGGCCACACCTGTGTTTACCCTTCCCCCGTGGCGGGCGCTGACGCACCGTGACCGCGTTACCGTCGCCGCCGACGATGGCAGCGACGGCGGCGGTGGTGGTGGCGGCGGCGGCGGCGGCGACCGATGAGTCGGCGTCGGCTGGTGGTGGAGTGGCAGTGGGTGGAATGTGGGTTAGCCGTGTGCTGTCTGCCGGTGTAGAGTGTTTGCACTGCATTGGCGCTTCGGAGTGCAGTACGGGAGTAGGTCGCCGAGATAAGTGGCTTTAGCTGAAGTTGATGCAACTTCGATGTTAGAAACTTTGTTGCATTCTTTGTCGGCTAACTCAGTAGATTTGAAAAGGACGTTTGTGAAGCATTTTGTTACTCAATGCGCATAGAAATAGCCAACTTACAACATAAAAGCTAAAGCACAAACACGGTAGCTTATTTCCTAATCCGTGAAAGATAATTCACAAATCATACACACAAAAGCCGAATGCTTATTGAAAATCATGCGACTCGAATTAATGCATAGCCCACTGCCAGGAACACTGAAAGCTCATGCAAAAGCAGAAGCACCAAACAGGGTGGACATAGTCGCCGAAGGCAGCATAGTCGCCGAAAAGAGAGCACGACTGCATACGACAGGGCTGGTGCTGTATACTGTGACTGTGAGCCTCACAGCCTGAGGATTCTGCCCTCCTGTTTATCCATTGCGGAGCCTCTGTTGACCCCCGTGGCGCTATAATCCGCAGCAGTAATGGAGGTCGTTCACCACTCCACTACTCTCGACTGCTAACCGCATATGAGAAACTGAAGGCGCATCAGGTCTCACTGACACGGAACTTCCAAACGCATCTGGTAGACTTAAATTCCAAATACAAAACACCCATTTTGCGACATTCCATTTTGTAGTCCCCACCTTTGTGTGAGGAAAAATGTAAATGATGTTGAAGGACTTCAATTGACCCCGTCTCGCTCTCCTCTGGCTACGCTAGTGTTCTGAGGATATGGTGACACCCGGATAGTTCAGCAGCTATTCCTGGGATTGGCTATTTTTACTTAGAGAGAGGTCACTGAATGATCATTGATTTGCTTATGTGTCCGGGGAACCTTGGACCAATGCAGACCAATGTAGAATCAATGTAGACTCCCACCACTGGTCTTATCCAGGGACATCATAGGTCGTTACATTTCGCTCGAAATTCTGGGTTGGAAACGTGGTGAATCCAGCTGTTGTCTGCCACCTGCTACGAAAGAAAATACAAGGTCATTGCCGTGAGACGAGAGATCAAGTGTATGAAACGTGCGACATGACGTTCCCCAGGTCATCATTGGTCAAGTAGATATTGGTTCAAAGCATAGGTACCGATATAAATTGCATCGGAATGTTGTACCTTACGGGACCAAGAGCATGGAGTCCATATGCCACAAACATTAAACCAAGGCACTCTTGACCTTTCACCAAGATTATCGTCAGTGAAATATAAGCAGCATACGTGTATTACCAATTGCAATGTTATCCTATTTCTACCTATTGTTTTTATCATATTGCTATGCTTAGCTCCAGCATTCGATATTGAGATATGTCTTCGGGCGATTTTTTAAACTCATCTCGAAAGGACACTTCTAGATTCTGGGCCCGCGCAGTGTGTGTGGGCGGGGGAGGGGAGGGGGTGGGGGTGAAATGCCCGCTGTTTCCTCCTGGTATGCGGCCCTTCTTGAGACTGGTGACCATTCAAAACTACTGTACGACAGTGAAGCTTTCTCCGGTTCGTTCTTGCAATACAGTTCAGAAATTGCATCATTTACGCTGCAGCTGCGACCAAAATCAACATTCCAAATCCCGCCCAGCCATTCGACGTCGGTCTAGCCGCACGCGCTGCCTCTGCGTCTTGTGGCCGAGAAGCCGACACGCCGACTGTGACGTCACGCCCGCGTGACGCCACAGTGGGCTGGCTGCCGAGGACGACGATGCCGCCCGGGCCGGCCATCCCTCTGCCGGCGCGCCTCCTCGACAGCCGACCCACCATCTTCGTGCCCGCTGCCGGCCGGCCGGCAACGCCAGCAACCGGCAGCGAGCGCGGCCGCCGCTCGGCCAATGGCAGCCGCTCGCGCCATCACGGGGCCCGCCCCCGGCGCGCGTCGGCCAGGTAGTCGGCCGGCCGCCGACCGGGCGCGCCGTTTTTACGTGACGTCAGCTGGCGGGCAGCTGGCCGTGCGGACGGCCGGGAGCACGAGGTGGTGGCTTCGGCGCTTTGGCGGCCAACCTGACCTGACCTGACGTGTCGTCTCGCACGGCGCAGGAGGGGATGTGTGACCTTGCGATGTGCTCGGATGGCAGCAGGGCTGACCTTGACCTATCGGTCAACTTTCAACAATAACCATGCCATGTCTCTATACCGCAGGGCTGACGAGCTACGCTCAGGTACAATGGGGTGGGATGAATTGCAAGTGCGATATCTCACTCGGCGAAATGCTCACCGTATGATGTGATGTGATAATGGGCGTCTTAGGGAGGTGAGCAGCGTCTATAACTTCGAATACGTCCGAAATTCTTGTTGGTCTTTAAATTTGGCCACAATTGATCAGTTTTCGATCCTCCACGAGAAATGCGAGAAAACATTACACTTGTTACCCCCAACAGGTCTACCACGATGGTGTCTACCACCAAATGGTATTGTGCTTCGAAGTTGAACGGAAATCTGCAGCAAGAATGGATTGTCCGAAGAAACCATTTATCAAGAATGATTGTGGTGAATATATATATATATATATATATATATATATATATATATATATATATATATATATATATATATATAGCATGCCGAATAAGGTTTATGCTTTTCAAAGTGAGAGAAGGGGGCATTTATTTAGCATTGATGACCGTCTACCTTAAATAGTGGGGACCATGACCACATTCCCCCCGTTCTTAAGCCTATGCTTGAAGCTAGCTGGCTATCAGGATCTAGAAAGCATGTTCATCTTGAACGACAAAGTCAACATGTACATCGGTTGTGTGACGGCAATAAAACGCGCTTCAGGCCGTTTCACTGTGGCCACACAGACCTTACGTACGTCCTGACTTATAGTCCTCGCATTGTTGCTGGTAAAAAGCAAGATTCATATAAAACATTTCCATCATGGGTGCAATGGTGCAATGGGTGCTATGGGTGCAATGGTGCAATGCAAAATTTCACAAAAAGAGGGGACCTGCGCCCGGGTGACGACGTTCGTGAACACACAGATGTAGCAGCCAACAGACCAGAGTAGTAGTGGATGTAGCAGCCGACAGGCCAGCGTAGCAGTAGATGTAGCAGACAACAGGTCAGTATAGCAGCATACGTGTCAGCCGACATGCCAGAGTAGTAATGAATGTAGCAGCCGACAGGCCAAGGTAGCAGTATATGTAGCACCAGCCAGGTCAAAGTGGCAGTGCAAATAGCAGCCAACCGACAAGAGTAGCAGTAGATGTAGTAGCTGACAGGTCAGGGTAGCAATGGATGTAGCAGCCAACCAACAAGAGTAGCAGTTGATGTAGTAGCTGGCAGGTCAGAGTAGCAGTGCATGTAGCAGCCAACGGACAAGAGCATCAGTAGATGTAGTAGCTGGCTAGTCAGCGTAGCAGTGGATGTATCAGTCGACAGGCCAGAGTAGCGGTGAATGCGGCATCCGACAGGTCAGCGTAGCAGTGGATGTAACAGCCGACAGGTCAGCGTAGCAGTGGATGTAGCAGCCGATAGGCCAGAGTAGCAGTGGATGCGGCATCAGACAGGTCAGCGTAGCAGTGGATGTAGCAGCCGACAGGCCAGCGTAGCAGTAGATGCAGCAGCCAGCAAGCCAATATAGCAGTATATGTGTCAGCCGACATGCCAGAGTAGCAGTAAATGTAGCAGCCGATGTGGCCAGAGTAGCAGTGGATGCGGCATCCGATAGGTCAGAGTAGCAGTGGATGTAGCAGCCGATATGTCAGCGTAGCAGTGGATGGAGTGGCCGACAGGACGAAGATGAGCACCACAAATGAAAACTTCGGTCTACGTGTCAATCACCCGTGGATATTGCAATTGTTGCGATGTTGCAGGAATTTCTGGTATCGCTGTCGGCAGACGTTGTGCGGTGGTGGTCCAGGAATTGTCATGAGGGCACATTTCCGGAGGGAGCACTGCGGAAGCACCTGGTGGGCGCCTTTGGCTGCGAAAAAAAATCAAGGGGGCGCTCACTCGAGCCTTTCTGGGCGGGGGGGGGGGGCGTCTTCCCTTCCCAGGTGCGCCTGTACTTATCAGAGGGGCGCCTCTGTCTGAAAAATTCGAGGGGGCGCACTCGAGCCTTCCCAGAGGGGCGCCTTTCCCCGGCCGGAGGATGTCTGCCCTTGTATCCGCCCTTGGTGTTGTAGGTGCTGCAGTTGTACCCAGTGTCTCCCCTTGTATCCGCCCCTGGTGTTGTAGGTGCTGCAGTTGCACCCAGTGTCTCCCCTTGTATCCGCCCCTGGTGTTGTAGGTGCTGCAGTTGTACCCAGTGTCTCCCCTTGTATCCGCCCCTGGTGTTGTAGGTGCTGCAGTTGCACCCAGTGTCTCCCCTTGTATCCGCCCCTGGTGTTGTAGGTGCTGCAGTTGCAACAGTAACGGCCACTACTGTAACAACAACTCCATTTCGATGATGCACCTTGCCGCAGCGAGCGGCGCATTCGAGATGCTATCCAAAGCTTCAGGACCAAAAAGCTGCTTGTCCTGTACAAATCCCAGTTTCAGCTTGATGATTTTCCAGCTCTGTAGTGTTTTCACGGCTCTACTCGTGCCAGGGAGATTGCTGGGAATGCCTCTAGTCAAGAGTGACCTATCTTGATGATGTGGGTGTGTGCATGGCAACATCCTCGGTTCACTGGAGCGGAAGCGTTCGCTGTATCCATCATCAATGTTTCGCCTTACATTTAACATCCGTGAAAATCACTGAAGACACGAGGGCCAGTTCCCAGGAGATTTGCTCTATCTAGGGGTGTCCCCTCTCGAGTTTTATGAACTACCGACGACGCTTTGCCGCCGGGCCACCAGGGAACTCGAGCGGATATTAATATGTTCACATCGTTTAAGCCTTTGGGAGATAATTCCCGGACCCCAAACCCCCGAGAGAGTGCGGACAAGCATCAGGTAGCAACTTGTTACCAACTGACGGGACGAAGTTGTCTGCAACGAAGCATTTTACGAACCGTACCACGCTTGTTTTCCTTTTGCCAGCTGTAATGAGTGACCGCTCCCAATGTCGTCACTTTGAAGTTAGCCTCATAAACATCGCCGTCTCCATGATGTATTTATGGTAAACATATAATGGCACGTCATACTTCTTTACGTGAACATTAACATTAACGTTACTCGTTACTAGTCATATGCCAGCACTAATTACTACAGGTATTCTACTTGTTCTGTTAACGCTCTTCTACCAGGCGCATTCAGCCCAGCTTGACATCCGAGAGGGGGGGTGATGGCGCCGAACCCCTCGCTATTTCGGCTTTGATTCAGATGGAGCGGCCGGGCAAAACCAGGGAATTACAGCCACCATGGCAATTCATTGGGATGGAATGTGTACGCATTCGGTCAGCCGGTGATTCCCGGGGAAGGACAAATTTCACAATTTGCCACGGCCAAGGGTATGCACACTTGCAATGGGGCCGTGAACTTAATGCATGAACAAAGCACGACAATGCAGTCCACGTTCGCACAAATCTACAGACATTTGATTTCAACAATCGTTCGATTGGCCCGCATAACTCCCCCTCCGCCATCATAATAGAGGCCACCATCGTAATGGATGCAAATGCATTGAACCTACTGATAAATATATATACATATATATATATATATATATATATATATATATATATATATATATATATATATATATTCGACACAAATCTGCTAGGTTCTCTGTTTGAAGGGTCTACCCTAAATACACGGGATATGATGAGATTCACTATCCTGTTCAGGAGTTAAGTTCTAGAACTCGGATGTGGAGCTTGGCGGGCGAGGGATGGCTCGATGTTATTCGAATTCATATCTCACTGTTTTCGTATACCGTATAGTCCAGATAGAAATTGGACAGCGACTTTATCTTATCTAAGAGCCTGGGCCATCCCTGCGAGACGGCCAAGCTCTGCCGGGAGCTCCTATCAAGGTAAGCCTGCCTGGCGACCTGCGCAACCACTCACACAGCCCTAAATGTAAACATGTCCGTCGCCGACTCGAGCCTCAGATCTTGCGCCGACCTGCGCCATCGTCGGAAACTCTGAACACAACATTAATTAGCGAGCACCAATTAGCCCCGCCTACCATCAGAGCAGCGACCGGCGACGCTCCTGCACTGGATCAATGGTGGCCGGGGTGGTGCGGGAAGAGGGCTGGGCACCCCAGCTGGATCCGACACCACCACTACAGCGACTAGTCTTGCACTGGATCAATGGTGGCCGAGGTGGTGTGAAAGGAGGGCTGGGCACCCCAGCTGGATCCGACACCACCACTACAGCGACTGGTCCTGCACTGGATCAATGGTGGCTGGGGTCAGTTGGGGTGGAGAACGGAGCGAGCTGGGGTGCCCAGCTGGACCCGACACCACCAATGACCTGTGTGCGCCGCACGCGTGTGAGATGCCACGCCGGGGCCGGGGCCTTCGATAGCATGCTGACTGAAGTGGTAATCTCTCCTCATAGCGTGTGATTTCCCCAGTGGTCAAGACCCGACTCCCATTGCTCTAGCATTGCTGCAGAGGAAAGGCCCCCTCGGATATGTTACGACCGGGGTTGCAACAGCAAGAATTCATGCATAGCAAAACGTGCATGTATGGCATGCCACGCCATTTAACATGTATACGTATGCAGAGAGTTTGATTTTTTTCAGGAACGTTGTAAATTATATTTGAACTACATTATGCCACAGCACAACTTGACTTGCGCTCGCAGACAGTTTTTCTAAGCCGAGGCGTTGGACTAGTTGGCTGCACTCGATAACGAACGTGGCTGTGCTGCGGTCGGCAGGACTTTTCCACAAAGCGTGGGCAATGCACAATAAATGGCAAATACTGATGGCCTACAACAAACAAAATAAATACCGACGACAAATAATTTTGGGAATGCCAATTGCGATCTGTGTGCAATATTAATTTCCAGAGAGGGGGGGTGGCAACTAAGCAATTGGGGAAAGGACACAATGAAGATAGATGGTGGAGTGCAATGGTCCATCTTAACTCATGCAAAGTGGCCTGTGATCCCGCATCAAAACAGGCGTCCCGATCTCGCCAGGATGCATAGCTCCCAAACAATGGCACCTTCCACCCCCGCGAATGTCTCCGACAAACTCAATAGCCGCCCGAGTTGGCCAGCGGTATCAAAGGAAGCAAAGTTCTAGAACAAAAACAGCCAGAAGGAGTTGACGTAAATCAACTTCACATTTGTCTGGCCTTTTGTGAAAATGATTCAAATGGCTGGTGAATAACCGAGAGTGCGGACTGCGGCTCTACATAGCCAGCCCAGCGCCTCCACCAAAAGCTGCAGAGTTACAGTTGAGTTGTCAAGAAATCACGAAACAACGCAGTCAAAATACTTAATTAGATCCAGTTATGCGTCGCAGAACGGGAGTCAAAATACTCAACTAGACCTAGTTATACGTCGTACAACGGCAGTCAAAATATTCAACTAGATCGAGGTATACGTCGCACAACGGCAGTCAAAATACTCAACTATATCCAGTAATACGTCGTTAAACGACAGTACATTTTGCCGTGGTATAAAAAGTGGATGCTCTGTTCTTCGCCCCTCCCGTCTCCATCTTCCCGTTGATTTATCGCCCTTTCTATTTTCACACTGTCAGAGGTCGCGTGCTGATTGTTAAAAAGAGGGTGATAAGGTCGTGATACCAATAAGATGGATGATGAAAAATTGCAGCTGGGTCCAATCAGTACCGATTTGGATGAAAGAAAAGGCAGCGGCGAAGGGCGCAGCAACGTTGGAATAGCCTCTGGAAGTGGTAACTAACAATGTAATGGCAATACCAGTTCAAGTACGGCGCAGACGAGAGAATGGGGAGAAACCAGGAACGAGAAGATAAATAACTGTAGCGCAGTTTGCAGCACATTTCTACTCCCAAATCTGCTATTTGGTATCACACTTAGATGTCAAGAAGCACTACTCAATCTTGACACAGAATACAGCAGACATATGAGATAAATTTGAAATATTTTAGGAGGCAGATATCCTTAGATAGTCGGGCTTGCCCAGATATCTATCGAGGGCTGGGAAGCGAAATTTCGATAACCCTTACATCACAAGGCGTAAAGCTGCATAAAAACCTCGAAAGGTCATTACGTTAATTATTTCCGGGAGTAGAATTGTGACTGCAAGGCATCCAAGTGAGAAATCACATTGACAATCTACGACAACCACGAAGCGACTTATCCTTTGCACAGCAATTCTATATATCTAGCAACGCCTAAGCATTTACATGAGCAACCATACAGAGTGTGGCGAGATAAAAGGGGACAGAGAGACAGAGAAAGAAGAGGCGAAAATGTAGACAAGAAAGGGAATGCTCAGGGGGAGAGACATAGAGCAATTAGCGAGGATTGACCATCTTACAACGAAAATGGGCAGTAACATTCATACCTGCGATTCCGCAAGCAGGCGCGCTGCAAACAAAACTAACAGGAGATCATTGCGATGGTCACAACTCGTGACTTTCCGAGACCGCTACAAGTCCGCTAGCAATCCTGATCGACAATTCAGGGATTCAGGGATGTTTCCTCCGGTGACATTAGGGCGACTCCAGTGATGGTCGGACGGGCTCGCCGTCACGGCGCCTGCCAGGACGGGCAGACCGACTGGTGGTCAGTCGGAACATTGTTCA
The DNA here is from genome assembly GCA_034440615.1 of Ashinkailepas kermadecensis. NCBI lineage: Eukaryota > Metazoa > Arthropoda > Thecostraca > Neolepadidae > Ashinkailepas > Ashinkailepas kermadecensis. The sequence goes on from JAOTOM010005181.1 coordinate 1,066,357, forward strand.
ATATAACGAAGAATGGCTCTTAGATGCTCCGGGGTTTTAGACATTGTGTGTAAAGAAAATATGCGACCTTCAATATACCAGGAGGTGCTGAGTTGACATCAAAAGTAACGATAAAGGTTATACTTTATTGCTCAACGTTTCGGCCAGGGGCCATCGTCAGGAGTGACGACATTTTCACTCCTGACGATGGCCCCTGGCCGAAACGTTGAGCAATAAAGTATAACCTTTATCGTTACTTTTGATGTCAACTCAGCACCTCCTGGTATATTGAAGGTCGTATATTTTATGTACACACAATGTTAGTCGGAACGGCGGTGAAACTAGGCAGATAATTTTGCTCATATCTCTACCTTCACAGCTGGCGACGGCGGTCTTGCCGATGATTTTCGACCAATGGCTCGGATGCTTACATGATTATTCGCCAAGTGCTACCTGCCCAAGCGTTGGGTAGCGCTTGATTTCAGCTGTAAACGTCACCTCATCGCCCATATGCCCGCTGCGATCACACCTTCAGTACAGACACGGACCAGGGCCACCGCTCCGGGTCTTCAGTCTTCAGAAGATCGTCTCCGGATCTTCAGACGTCCGCAGCCCTTCTTCGATGTGCGTGAGAGAGCAAAAATGTCAACTGTGGGTCGCACTATCACTAGACCCCAATTATCATGATCAGCACGTAAGCGTATGCGTTCAGAAATGGGCATCAACTTTCAATTTCAGCACACCCGTGCATGGGCATAGGAACCGGGGGTGGGGGTGGGGGGCACAGGAGCAGCGTTCCGCCTCAACTTTGACAACTTTGGATGAGTTTAACACCGACCCTATGGCTGTTGCATGGAAACAATTTACTTCAAAATGGATCTTTCCCCTCCTCGCCCACACCAAACGTTGGAACAGTTCCTGCGCCGCTGGATCCGTGCTCGCAACACCCCAGCAGCGTCGGACGGAATCAAAAGGCGCTCCCTATCGCTGTAGGCATAGCGTGCGCTTGCGCTGGCAGAGTGTGCCCGTGATTGTGTGCAGTGTTCACGCAAAACTCGCCTCACGACCAGCGCGTACTAGAGCGTTTCGTCTCTTCTAGGTCTTTGTCTGATCAGGGACGGTTCCATCTCTGACCATCGCACCTTCTCCTTACTTGATCTTTTCCAGAGTGCTTCCTTGTCCGTCCACCAGCAGTGGCATCGCAAGTAATTCCATATTTGTCCGCTAGCGGTGACACCAGGAGTGCTCCCCTACTGTCCGTCAACGGTGACACCAGGAGTGTTCCTCTATATGTCCGTCATCAGTGACACCAGGAGTGCTCCCCTACCTGTCCGTCATCAGTAACACCAGGAGTGCTCCCCTATCTGTCCGTCAGCAGTGACACCAGGAGTGCTCCCCTACCTGTCCGTCATCAGTGACACCAGGAGTATTCCTCTATATGTTCGTCAGCCGTGACACCAGGAGTGTTTCCCTGTCTGTCCACCAGCAGTGACATCATGAGTCCTCTCCTATACTTCGGCCGGCAGTGACGTCAGGGGTGCCCTTCTATCTGTCCGTCAGCAGTGACACCAGGAGTGCTCCCCTATCTGTCCGTCATCAGTGACACCAGGAGTATTCCTCTATATGTTCGTCAGCAGTGACACCAGGAGTATTCCTCTATATGTCCGTCATCAGTGACACCAGGAGTGCTCCCCTATATGTTCGTCAGCAGTGACACCAGGAGTGCTCCCCTATCTGTCCGTCATCAGTGACACCAGGTGTATTCCTCTATATGTTCGTCAGCAGTGACACCAGGAGTGTTTCCCTGTCTGTCCACCAGCAGTGACATCATGAGTCCTCTCCTATACTTCGGCCGGCAGTGACGTCAGGGGTGCCCTTCTATCTGTCCGCCAGCAGTGACATCAGGAGTGCTCTCCTATCTGTCTGCCAGCAGTGACATCACACCCATTCACCTTCGGCTCACTTCGCACCTTCTCAGCGTCTTCGCTCTGCAGCGGGTTAGTGCCAGCCCTAATTAATTGCACCTCCGAGCTTATTAATAGTGCATTTAAATCACGTTACAGTGCAGAAAGTCGACAATGAGGCAGCGCGGTGCAGTCATTGTGCATATGATTTGAATATTTCATGCTCGTCGCAGTGTAACGTCGCAAAAAAGCGACGCAAAGACAAGAAAAGTCCATTAATTATTGTCAAAAGCGGGCGAGGTGAGTAATATTGCGGCCGATTCGCGTCCCATTACTCGTTGCCGGGGTGGGGCGTCCCGCGGCGCGCCGGCGACGTCCGCGGCCGACTTGGCGCAGCGTGCGCTGACTGGGCGGGTAATGTGGCGCAGCGTCCGTCCATGCACACATCTGTGGCGCGGTGGTGTGACCCTGGCAACGCAACGCGAAATGTGCGGAATTGCTGCAGCACGACCAGCGCCGAGATGTGCGGCGGGGGTCGGGGGGGGGGGGGAGATTAATGCTGCGCGCTTTGACATCGTCTCGTCGGACAGATCTCGCGGATGCTAGGCGTCACGCCCAGAAGATTCAGTCTGCTTAGGACCGCTGATGCCGCTTCGAAGAGAAACGTGGAATAGTTGTGGAAAGCTAGTGTAGCTATCCCAGCACCATAATTTGCTGCGCGAGCCCCGAGGCTGCTCATTAAGGAGACGGATCAGGTTATTGCTTGCGATGTCACAATCACTTGCATGTGAGCAACTTTCTTGCACACGGAATACGCTGCCAAAAAGTAAGACGGAGGCTCGTTCGTCGTGGCGGTGACGGACGAAACGATCACTGCGATGTCTCCGGATCAGAGAGAACCAACGCACAACCTGGGTGGATCTTCCAATGTCAGCGCATGGGTTCTCACGCGTCTTTGTGCCATATCACAGCACCGGCGGCCATCTTAGAGAGCCATATTCAGACTCGCCCCGTCGGTCATCTCTGGACCCTCTGCCTACCTCTGGCCCTCTGCCCACCTCTGGGCTCTCTGCCAACATCCGGGCCCTCTGTCCGCCTCTGACACTGCTGCCAACATCTGGGCCCTCTGCCCACCTCTGAACTCCCTGCCCACCCATGAGCCCTCTGTCCACCTCTGAACCCCTGCCCACATTATGTCCACCCCTGGCTCCTCTGCCCACCTCTGGGTCCTCTGTCCATATCTGGGCCCTCTGTCCATCTCTTGCTCCTGCGCCTACCCCTTGCTCCTCTGCCCACCTCCAAACCCTGTGCCCACCCCTGGGCCCTCTGTCCACTTCTGGATCCTGTGGTTATGTATGCTTGGTCCATCCGATGGCACTCGGATCATTTTGGACATATCCAGATATTCCAGCTGCACTTCCCGCCGCGAGTTCGATTGTTTCGGAATACCGACAAGGTGTGTGAGCTTCTGGAAACCCTATCAGTGCTGGAGATATCTTCACCATGCGCATTTGAAGAAGCAAAACTCCTAGGGGCACACAGCACTTATCGATAATCGGTTCACCCAATTGTGGGGAAACATTTCACTGAAATGCAAATGCCAATCATCCGACAGTTCGGCGATGTTCTGTCCTGACCGAATACACGCATAGTACGCACAGAATGAAAAATTATGTGAATCTTTTCTGCTCTTCTCGGGCCCATCTCATGGCCGCTCTGGACATCTCCGAGGCCTATTTGTAGTGTGTCCCTCTTTCTGTGATTTCCCACCCCTCTGAGGTATTTAGCTATCTTTGGCCCCTCTTAGGACTCCTTGCATACCGGTGGGATAGCCGCACACATTGCAGGCATCCAAGGAGTCTGACAAAATCCACATGCAGATGAGTATGATCCTTCTAATCGTAAGCTAGCTTTCGTTAGGAGAAGATGGCATTATATTGAATTGCTTCAGTACCATTCACAAAAGTGGATTAATATTATGGTCCCCTGCACAGTACGTGAGATGTTAAAAACTTGCAAGGCATTTCGTTGACATCACACTGGGACTGGGTACTGGGAAACCCGAGCCGGTCTGTGCGGTAGACTATCGACATGTTGCTTTTGTGTACCATGCGTCATCTTTCACAAGATGGAACATCACACAGTTCTCACAAGTTGCAAGATAAACCACATGCTCTTTAGCGCGTCATGTACTCTCTTGACCAAGGGACATATCATTTGAACGCTTTGTTTGATGTGACGCCTGCTTGGACTGCTCCTCATCACCTGGTACAGTTTCGTGAGCCGATAATGAGGAGGGCTATTTATGCACTTGCTGACGACCACCACTGTGCTGAATGGTTCGTTCCATCAAGCTGAATAGTGCCTAGTAGCCTGACAAAAAAAGATAGCTGGACCGAAAAATGCACGTGAGAGTTTAGATACGATCAGTGCAGTTCTATTGAACGTGAAAAAAGTGCGTACCACAGCTCCATGGGAACTGTAGCGAGCCGCTATTCAAGCGACATGGACTGCTGTTTCTCCGAAGTGATCATAGATTCGGTGAATGCATCTATGCTGATAATGGGGACGCGTCTTTATCTAAACTGTGCCATAGCCCTCACCTGACAAAACTCGCACAGCCTGTAATTCAATAGCACTTTCCGGACAACGAAATTTCCGTTTAAATATCTTCAATTTCCGCGCAGATAAAAGCCGATGCACCAGGACAACAAAGACACCCGGCGGCGATTTCAGTTTACATTGGCGGCCGCGGTGCGCCCGGACACGGAGGGTGCGTCTGGAGGGGCTCCTTTCATCTGCGGTCGCTTTCTTCGCGGCACCTCCCCTCGTCGCGCGCTGATTATCGGGGTGCCCACTTCAGGGCCGTGTCACAAAGCGTCTCCGGCCCGTCCCCGGCCCGTCTCCGGCCCGTCCGGCAGCCGCTGGGACGCTGCGCCGCGCCGCGACCTCGCCACATACCTGACACGCCTCTGCCGTCACCAGCGCGTGTCGCGCACGCCTGCGCAGAGCTGTGACCCGCGGTTGACCAGTGCAGACGAGGTGGACCGGACGGGCGTGTGCAGACGCGCTGTGATGCCTGACGTGATGTGATGTGATGTGATGTGATGCCTGATGTGATGCCTGATGTGATGTGATGTGATGTGATGTGATGCGATGTGATGTGATGTGATGCCTGATGTGATGCCTGATGTGATGTGATGTGATGTGATGTGATGTGATGTGATGTGATGTGATGTGATGCCTGATGTGATGTGATGTGATGTGATGTGATGTGATGCCTGATGTGATGTGATGTGATGTGATGTGATGTGATGTAATGTGATGTGATGTGATGTGATGTGATGCCGTCTGACGTGGCCGGTTCGACTCCCAGCCGGAGCGCGTCGTCACAGTCGGTGTCACGTCGTCACAGTCGGCGTCACGTCGTCACAGTCGGCGTCACGTCGTCACAGTCGGCGTCACGTCGTCACAGTCGGTGTCACGTCGTCACAGTCGGCGTCACGTCGTCACAGTCGGCGTCACGTCGTCACAGTCGGCGTCACGTCGTCACAGTCGGCGTCACGTCGTCACAGTCGGCGTCACGTCGTCACAGTCGGTGTCACGTCGTCACAGTCGGCGTGGGCTCCCGCGGCGTGTGCTGCAGCACTGCTGTTCAGGGCTAGGTGTGTACTTGTAGTCTGTGCTGTGGTGGGACCCCGGATAATTACCATTGACCACAATGTGGTCTTGCGTGCGCTAATGACGTGCCAATAGTTCAGAGATAATTCACTAAAGTAGTTGGTGGATCGCACCGAAGAGTGGTAATTCCATAATAGACGCTGCTGGTACGAAAATGGTTGTCGTGTTTATAACATAAATTTGCTAAAATGAAGCAACAGCTTTCGGCCGGCAGTCTACCTTAGGACTTTTTCATCTCCTTCTCTCTCCATCTGTCTGCCTCCTCTCCCTCTACTCTCCCTCTTTTCCTCCCCTCTCCCTTCGCACCCTTCAGCTCCGTTCAGCATATGTGTCAGAGGCAGAGATAATGCACATGGGGACGGTGCTGGGGTGCCGAGACAGAGACACGCGTGTATTACACCATGAATATAGCCTCGCAGGAGAATAATGAAGATGCCGGCCAGATTCGGCTGACACTGGCATGTCGTCTCCAGCTGGGCCTGCAGGGATGTGGACTGGGTTCTGCTCTGAGTCCGATGCCGTGCTGGCAGGTTCGATACTGGCTGACGGAGCGGCAGAGGAGGCTAACGGGGATAAGCCTCCGTTGTGTTCCCGTGGACCCTGCATCTTGTGTAGCGCGCTTCTTTCTTCGGAGCACAAGAAGGGCCCTGCAATATTTGAAGAGCTCCATACTCTTTTTATTGACAAAGATAGGCGAAGGATCAACGCAAATTGCAAATACAATCCCGCTCTGAACAAAATAGGTCTTCCTCCGTGAAAACATTGCCCAAGCTTTAAAATTTCGTCAGTGAATTTTGTGCCTGCCCCTGGTACTGGGTTTGATGTTTAGGTCATGATTGCCGTGGATCGTAGTCTCGAGGTCTTAGAGACGCCCTTCAGTCTAGGCCAATGTTTACTTGTAATTATTTAATTCCAGGAAAGCCTTTTCTGTTTGTTTTTTTATCGTCGCCTTGGGTCACATCGGCAACATTATTTCTTCAAAGGAGAAGGAAAAGCAAGTTTGGATTAATTCCTCATTCCTGCATCGAACTGGATTCTTTTCCTAAGCCGTGATGCCGTTTTCCTTTTCTAGAGCTTAAGCTGATGCATGTGATATTCTAACTTTTACATGCAAGACGGTTGGAATATTCTTGTAAATGTCTTCAATGTAAAACAAAGCCTTATTTGGGCACGCCCAATAGCCTGTTTTTCAACCTTAGCTATGTTGCAACACACGCATATGTCGTTGCATAAGCAATCCCAAGGCACGCGCTAATTAGATCGGTGTGAATGGTTTTACACGAAGGCACGTTCGTGGATTTAAATAAACTGGTAATTTATCGAGCAGGTGCGCCTACTCTGTTGCAGATGATGGCTTTACCCAGCTATCAGTTGGTGTGAGCTTACTCACGCCAGGAGTCGCCGACTCGTTGCTTGTGTGTACCATATTCTGTGTCATATTCTGTGCCATATTATGTGCCATATTGTGTGCCATATTGTGTGCCATATTGTGTGCCATATTGTGTGCCATATTGTGTGCCATATTATGTGCCATATTCTGTGCCATATTCTGTGCCATATTGTGTGCAATATTGTGTGCCATATTGTGTGCCATATTGTGTGCCATATTATGTGCCATATTGTGTGCCATATTGTGTACCATATTATGTGCCATATTATGTGCCATATTCTGTGCCATATGGTGTGCCATATTGTGTGCCATATTCTGTGCCATATTATGTGCCATATTCTGTGCCATATTATGTGCCATATTCTGTGCCATATTTGCCACCTCCGCTGCGCGCCACATTCTGTCATCTCTACTGAGCTGGTAACTATCCCGTGCCCCAGCCACCATTTTAATTAAATTTCCTATGGAGATTATAGCCGACTGGCGAGATTATCCGGCTATCGACGCCGCCACTCGCGTGTCGACGTCGACGCCGCCTCGTCGGTGTCGACGATCCATCGCGGAGCAGATGCGCCTCTCCGCAGTCATCAGCGGCGACGCAAAATCCGACGAATAAGTCCCTACTTAGCGGCGATCACGCCTGCTGGCCGGCGGGGGTGACTGGGTGTCGGGGCGGCGGCTCGACCCGCGGGAGAGCGCCGCGTTTGTCCGACTCTGATGACGGCGCGCCGCCGCTCGTCACTCGGACGAGTTGTCAAAGCGGCGCGCCGGTCCAGTCGGTGGCGGCAGGACAACTCACAGCCAGCTTCGTCTGTTGGACGAGTCACCTGATCCGGTGAGAGTATGCTAATGCCGGCACCCTGGCAAAATACACTTTCTCTTCATCCATCCCCGCCCCAACTACAAATTGTATTGCGGAGAAGTAAAGTAAAACTAACAACACTAAACATTCGGGAGATGTTACCCCGCCCAGCACCCACCTGCCGCACCTTAACGTCACATACACTATAACGTATGACTTCCTTAAAGTAAATGTTCATACACTTGACTTAGACTAGCTTACAAAATCTACCTTCTTTAAAGGCGGCGCGAATCACCTCTATGGTCCGGCAGGCCTCTAAGCTCACTCCCCCGTGATCCAGGTCGAATGGATAGGGGGAGGTGATAACAGGTCAGCTTACTTCAAGGGTGTTGTGGCCAGCCGCACCGAGTTGATTCCAAGACATGCTTGTAGAATGTGAGCTGGGTGCGTCGTTATATCCGAGCCATTCCACCCTCCAACAATGTAGCGAGGGAAGGCTGTCGCAACGCAGTCTTCCACCGAACAGTCTCCATCGTCATTCAGCATTTCCTATCAAACCGATGGTGTTCAGATGTTTGGCGAGAGCGTGCCCTGATTTCGCCAGCACCAGCAGGGCGTGGACACCAGAGCTGGTCGCGCCAGAGCACACGCTCTGCCCCGCCAGTCAGGTGAGTCATCTCGTCACGCACCTACCCGGCCAGACAAACCACACCGCGTGGAGCTCGCACCGGCCGACAGTGCCCACGGCAGCCGCGGTCGGTCGCCGGGGCGTCGTCAGGGCCGCTCAGCAGGTGAGCCGCCGGCTGGTGGGGTGTCGCCGTCGTCTGGACACCAGCCGGACGTCTGGACACCAGCCGGACGTCTGGACACCAGCCGGACGACGGACGACGTGTCCTGTGTCGCTCCACTCTGGCCGAGAAGCCACACCAGGCTGCGGCCGCCTCAAACCCTACATTGTCCGGTGTCCGGCCGGCACCGCTGATGCCAATGAGAACGGGCGGCCTCGTCGACAGGCTCCACCGGATGATTGTAATTTAATCTGGCCGGTGCCGACGCCGCCCTTGATGTCAGGTCGTGGCGCAAATTGGACGCGTTGGTCACAGCGGATAAAATTAAATATGCGGTAAGTAGCGATGACCTCTGCCCATTATCGAAACCTGATCGCCTAGCCTGACCGTGAAAATTGCTTCAAGTTATCTAACTAAAGGGTTCGTGTAGGAAATGTAGGCCGGTCTGAAAAGTTGCGTTTTCCACATCGTGTAAAACTCGTTGTTTCATAAACATAGTAGCCTTTAAATACATAGTAAAGATAGTAGCCTTTAAATGTATAGTAAACATAGTAGCCTTTAAATACACAGTAAACATAGTAGCCTTTAAATACATAGTAGCTACCGGTCTAAGCATATGCATACATTCAGTCAAACTGCGGAATTCACCGCTGCACAGCTAAAGTGTAACCCAAGCATACATGCTATTGAGTGTTGCAGTGTGTCTTCATGAATTACGACAGGAGGTGCAACAGAGAGCATGCGCTAGGTCAGTGAAGAAGCTCTGTGGAAACAGACAAATGCACATCCGCTACCATACCTGGAAATTATTCCCAAAGTAACTCCAGGACGATGCTTGAAGAAAACGACTGATCAGCCCCAAAACACTGTTTTCTACCTCTGCTATGGTACCGCCAGAGGCACCATTCGTGAATGTTTCCGACATTTCGATGTTACAGCATTAATCCTAGTTAGTTGTGTGATATTTCTGACGCCTGACACCCGATGACACGCCTGACACCCGCCTGACACCCGATGTAGAAGTGGCCCTGACACGCCGCTCCGCCGCCGGTCGACGCGCGCTGACAGCGTGCGGCCGCGTGGGAGCCGGTGTGCAGGCTCAACAGTGCCGTGCTCCGGCCACCGCGACAGCTCGATCACTCGGCAGGGGGCGCGTGGCTGACCCCTCCCGCCACGGCCCCGAAGGCGACCTGTCGCGGCCACCTGGACCCAATCGGCCGTGACGTCATCACGCCGAGAAAACAGCCGGGAGTAGCTAGCTGTGCGGCTCTGCTGGGGGTCGCTGGGAGTGGGCAGTGCTGGCGAAATGTCCGCCGCCGCTGACCGCGGAATTCCTGTTATGTCGGCTGGAGCACGCAAGTTTGAGGCGAAAACAGATGGAAACCGATTAGATTTGATGACATTAAAAAGGGCTTCATCGCTGGATTTTGATAGCGCTGGAAAGGAACTTGCTGCATGTCGCACATAAGCATTTTGTTCTTCCGGAGAACACAAATTGTCAATGCACGATTCATTGTTGTATGCATTATGCAATTACTCACAGTTAGCATGTTCAGATAATTGCACAGTTAGCGATATACATGTACTGTATTGCATTGCATTGTATTGTATTTGACGTGGTGGGGCTTTCCGCCTTGCAGTGGCTATTATTGCACCGAGTCAGAAAGCAGACAGATGATGCAAACACAAACACACACACACACAGACACACACACACACACACACGATTATGCCAGTAGGTGGGCTCAACGGCGACCAACGATGATGAGCCAGATAACACTCAAGTAGGCGATGATTCAAGCAGGAGGAGCTTCGGTGATCTTGCAAAGTGCCCACGAGTCATACCGGTGGACTCATTTGGGAGTCCATTACATAGAAATGGGCCGAGATGGCAGGAGAGCCATTTACCGACATCGATTCCGGAGCGCGGGACATTGCACAATCTATCTTGTCTCGTGCTCCGAACTCTGAGGTTGTGATTTTCCAGAAAGGCTGCCACGAATGACTCTGGCTCACGGTGATTGAGCATAATGAATCGAGGATCGAGGCATAATGTACACAAGATTGTCAAATTCGGTGCAGGCAACCACCCCAGCAGCTCACGCAGGTCAGAGATAAAGTCGAATTTGTGCTGACCGAAAATCAATCACGCTCCAAAGTTCAAAATGTTTTGTATCCTATCGATGATCTTTTAGATCAATTTCCGTACAGCGAAAGGTAGTAACAAACCTGCGAGAGAACCAGGACAGTGACGAGTGCACAGAGGATGCCGCAGACAGTGGGGATACGGCCGGGTCTGTACAGGGGGCTGGTGGGGAGACGGCCGGGTGTGTACAGCGGGTCCGGTGGGGAGACGGCCGGGTCTGTACAGCGGGTCCGGTGGGGAGACGGCCGGGTGTGTACAGCGGGTCCGGTGGGGAGACGGCCGGGTGTGTACAGCGGGTCCGGTGGGGAGACGGCCGGGTGTGTACAGCGGGTCCGGTGGGGAGACGGCCGGGTGTGTACAGCGGGTCCGGTGGGGAGACGGCCGGGTGTGTGCAGCGGGTCCGGTGGGGAGACGGCCGGGTGTGTACAGCGGGTCCGGTGGGGAGACGGCCGGGTGTGTACAGCGGGTCCGGTGGGGAGACGGCCGGGTGTAGGGTCCGGTGGGGAGACGGCCGGGTGTGTACAGCGGGTCCGGTGGGGAGACGGCCGGGTGTGTACAGCGGGTCCGGTGGGGAGACGGCCGGGTGTGTACAGGGGTCCGGGGGGAGACGGCCGGGTGTGTACAGCGGGTCCGGTGGGGAGACGGCCGGGTGTGTACAGCGGGTCCGGTGGGGAGACGGCCGGTGTGTACAGCGGGTCCGGTGGGGAGACGGCCGGGTGTGTACAGCGGGTCCGGTGGGGAGACGGCCGGGTGTGTACAGCGGGTCCGGTGGGAACGGGTCCGGTGGGGAGACGGCCGGGTGTGTACAGCGGGTCCGGTGGGGAGACGGCCGGGTCTGTACAGCGGGTCCGGTGGGGAGACGGCCGGGTGTGTACAGCGGGTCCGGTGGGGAGACGGCCGGGTGTGTACAGCGGGTCCGGTGGGGAGACGGCCGGGTCTGTACAGCGGGTCCGGTGGGGAGACGGCCGGGTGTGTACAGCGGGTCCGGTGGGGAGACGGCCGGGTCTGTACAGGGGGTCCGGTGGGGAGACGGCCGGGTGTGTACAGCGGGTCCGGTGGGGAGACGGCCGGGTGTGTACAGCGGGTCCGGTGGGGAGACGGCCGGGTGTGTACAGCGGGTCCGGTGGGGAGACGGCCGGGTGTGTACAGCGGGTCGGGGGGAGACGGCCGGGTCTGTACAGGGGTCCGGTGGGGAGACGGCCGGGTGTGTACAGCGGGTCCGGTGGGGAGACGGCCGGGTCTGTACAGGGGGTCCGGTGGGGAGACGGCCGGGTGTGTACAGCGGGTCCGGTGGGGAGACGGCCGGGTCTGTACAGGGGTCCGGTGGGGAGACGGCCGGGTGTGTACAGCGGGTCCGGTGGGGAGACGGCCGGGTGTGTACAGCGGGTCCGGTGGGGAGACGGCCGGGTCTGTACAGGGGGTCCGGTGGGGAGACGGCCGGGTCTGTACAGCGGGTCCGGTGGGGAGACGGCCGGGTCTGTAAGGGGTCCGGTGGGGAGACGGCCGGGTCTGTACAGGGGGTCCGGTGGGGAGACGGCCGGGTCTGTACAGCGGGTCCGGTGGGGAGACGGCCGGGTCTGTACAGCGGGTCCGGTGGGGAGACGGCCGGGTCTGTACAGGGGTCCGGTGGGAAAGGGTCCGGTGGGGAGACGGCCGGGTCTGTACAGCGGGTCCGGTGGGGAGACGGCCGGGTCTGTACAGGGGGTCCGGTGGGGAGACGGCCGGGTCTGTACAGCGGGTCCGGTGGGGAGACGGCCGGGTCTGTACAGCGGGTCCGGTGGGGAGACGGCCGGGTCTGTACAGCGGGTCCGGTGGGGAGACGGCCGGGTCTGTACAGCGGGTCCGGTGGGGAGACGGCCGGGTTGTACAGCGGGTCCGGTGGGGACAGCGGGTCCGGTGGGGAGACGGCCGGGTCTGTACAGCGGGTCCGGTGGGGAGACGGCCGGGTTGACGGCCGGGTCTGTACAGGGGTCCGGTGGGGAGACGGCCGGGTCTGTACAGGGGGTCCGGTGGGGAGACGGCCGGGTCTGTACAGGGGGGTCCGGTGGGGAGACGGCCGGGTCTGTGTACAGCGGGTCCGGTGGGGAGACGGCCGGGTCTGTACAGCGGGTCCGGTGGGGAGACGGCCGGGTCTGTACAGCGGGCGGTCGGCCGGTGGGAGACGGCCGGGTTGTACAGGGGGTTCGGTGGGGAGACGGCCGGGTCTGTACAGGGGGTCCGGTGGGGAGACGGCCGGGTGTGTACAGGGGTTCGGTGGGGAGACGGCCGGGTCTGTACAGGCCGGTGGGGAGACGGCCGGGTGTGTACAGCGGGTCCGGTGGGGAGACGGCCGGGTCTGTACAGCGGGTCCGGTGGGGAGACGGCCGGGTCTGTACAGCGGGTCCGGTGGGGAGACGGCCGGGTCTGTACAGCGGGTCCGGTGGGGAGACGGCCGGGTCTGTACAGGGGGTCCGGTGGGGAGACGGCCGGGTCTGTACAGGGGGTCCGGTGGGGAGACGGCCGGGTCTGTACAGCGGGTCTGGTGGGGAGACGGTCGGGTCTGTACAGCGGGTCCGGTGGGGAGACGGTCGGGTCTGTACAGCGGGTCCGGTGGGGAGACGGTCGGGCGGAGGGCGGCATGCCACGGACGGCGCGGCTGCTGTGACGTCGAGGTCGCAGGCCCGACCCCCCGCCGCCACCGACCTCCCCACCCGTCATCCATCGGGCGGCGGCAGCGGGAGGCCGGCAGCGGGCCGCTTCCGGGCGCGCCCCGCCCCCGCCCCCGCCCCGCCCCCGCCAGGCATCTAACGAGCCGGCGGCGACTCTCATACCTGCCGCAATGAGCTCCGCCACTCGCAAACAGCCGCCGAAGAAGGCAGCGCGTTTAATGATGGCGGCCGCGTGCAGTCCGGCGGGGGTGGAGGGGGCGGGGGGAGGGGGTAGAGTGGGTGCAGTCGGCATCGCGTCATAACAGCTGCCGTAGCGGCGACCGGTCCACTGTGACGCCCCGCGAAAATATGCCAATCGGTTTCAATTAATCACGAGAAGATGCGCCTCTCATTTCGGAGGACGGCTCGTTAAGACATCGCTGCAGAGTTCATGGGGGATGAGTGCCCGAACGGGTGACGATTGTCGTAAACACGGGGAGGAAGGGGAGTTCATAGGGGAGGAGTGTCTGAACGGGTGACGATTGTCGTAAACACGGGGAGGAGGAGTTCATAGGAGAGGAGTGTTCGAACGGGTGACGATTGTCGTAAACACGGGGAGGAGGAGTTTATTGGGGAGGAGTGTTCGATTGGATGACGCGTGCCGTAAATACGGTGGGCCTGATTTCGGTGTGGGGTGTTGCGCGAATGGTGAGGTTACTGTGAGTGTAATGGGCTGCCTTTCCTATCGGTGCGCACTTACGAAGCGGAGTTGCATCGATGAATTACACCGTACAGCATATTAGGAGTTACCTTGAGCTGGCCTATGAACAAACTGTCACCTTTGCGCCAGATATGGTGGTGAAGAATGTACATTGTTGGGGAACATTACAATATTTATTGGCCAGCACGTCACGACGAATGCGGACAACGAATGCACATATATAGACAGCAAATCTCAATCTCAAGATTCATGCAATCGCGGGTCCGCATTTCGTCGCATCCTAGAAAAAAAGCAATGGCGGCACTTACAGTTATCGCATTCCCTGACAAATCACTGAATCTCATCACCTTCACACCTACAAAATGTACGTAGGTGAGAATGTTACCTACCTCGGCATGAACGTTGGTGGCATGCACGAGCATTGGACGCTTCCTCGACGTCTAACAAAAGGCAACACATTTCGTATCGAATTGTGGCTGACTTACATCAGCGTACGACCTCAGCACGGCTGCCGCCGGTCTGTCAGGTTAGGATGAGATCATCTGCGGGCGCCCACACGGTCGTGCGACCTCAGCACGGCTGCCGCCCGTCTGTCAGGTTAGGATGAGATCATCTGCGGGCGCCCACACGGTCGTGCGACCTCAGCACGGCTGCCGCCCGTCTGTCAGGTTAGGATGAGATCATCTGCGGGCGCCCACACGGTCGTGCGCTCAGACGGCTGCCGCCCGTCTGTCAGGTTAGGATGAGATCATCTGCGGGCGCCCACACGGTCGTGCGACCTCAGCACGGCTGCCGCCCGTCTGTCAGGTTAGGATGAGATCATCTGCGGGCACACGGTCGTGCGACCTCAGCACGGCTGCCGCCCGTCTGTCAGGTTAGGATGAATATGCGCCCACACGGTCGTGCATCAGACGGCTGCCGCCCGTCTGTCAGGTTAGGATGAGATCATCTGCGGGCGCCCACACGGTCGTGCGACCTCAGCACGGCTGCCGCCCGTCTGTCGGTTAGATGGATCATGCGCGCCACACGGTCTCGCCTAGCACGGCTGCCCGTCTGTCAGGTTAGGATGAGATCATCTGCGGGCGCCCACACGGTCGTGCGACCTCAGCACGGCTGCCGCCCGTCTGTCAGGTTAGGATGGGATCATCTGCGGGCGCCCACACGGTCGTGCGACCTCAGCACGGCTGCCGCCCGTCTGTCAGGTTAGGATGAGATCATCTGCGGGCGCCCACACGGTCGTGCGACCTCAGCACGGCTGCCGCCCGTCTGTCAGGTTAGGATGAGATCATCTGCGGGCGCCCACACGGTCGTGCGACCTCAGCACGGCTGCCGCCCGTCTGTCAGGTTAGGATGAGATCATCTGCGGGCGCCCACACGGTCGTGCGACCTCAGCACGGCTGCCGCCCGTCTGTCAGGTTAGGATGAGATCATCTGCGGGCGCCCACACGGTCGTGCGACCTCAGCACGGCTGCCGCCCGTCTGTCAGGTTAGGATGAGATCATCTGCGGGCGCCCACACGGTCGCAAACAGGGCTGTAGGAGCCACATGCAAAGTGGGTGGACGACTTTCAGGGGACGCTATTTCCCCGGAGGGGTGTCACTGGCGGAGACAATTTTTTTTTGGGAGGCTGGGGGGTAAAGTACACTCGAGTGCCCCTGGGTGGGCGCCTTTTGTACTCAGAGGGGCGCCTTCGGCTATAATTTTCAGTGGGTGTACTTGGTACATTATGTAGGGGGTGCCTTTCCCCAAGAAGAGGGGAACCCGTATAAAAGTGGGGAACTAGTCTCCTCGTCTCCCCGCTAACTAAGCCCATGGTTGCAAAGGACAATATGCATAGGCAACATGTACGGCTGTGTGGTACGTTAAGATTGTTCTGTTTCGAAAATATTGTGCATTGTTGGGAGTTAATTCACTACAAATTGGCATGAGCAATCAGGTTGAGCAATGTGGTTTGGTTGTAAAAAATACCGTCCGTTTCAGACCTGGCAGCCACATAGGTAATGCACTAGGATGCCTCGTGGGTGAACAATATTCCATACACATTAACACGCGCCCTGGAGGGCCTCTGGAAATTACGCGCACTGGAGGGAGGGGGCAGATTCCGCCCCCCCCCCTAAAATCTCGGCTCCTATTAAAGCTGGAGGAACGAAATTCGCAGGGTGGATGGGTACGATAGGAACTCTATTGTGTGCAAATTTCATGACCTTAGGTCAATATCTTCAAGGTCAAATAAGGTCACATTTATCAAAATTGTATTGTTTTGCGTGGCTTGGCTTGTCATTGTTATGGATCGCTGTGATTGTGTTTAAATGCTCCAAAATGGGCATCAATTATGTTTTGGACATTACTAATGATGCAATGCAGATGCTAGACCCAACATTTGACCTCAGGTCACCTATATAGCAGCACTTTATCAGGTCAGTTACCTGTTCCAGTTACCGGAACCGGGTCGCCCGCCCGACTGCTCCGTCGTGCAGTTCGACGCAATCGGCTTCGTGAAGAAAGGAGTGAAGTACATGAATAAAGTATGGAATTGCAATCACAAACAGTACAAATAACAAACAGTAGTGCATTATGACAACATTCCAGTTGATCAAATTTGGTTCCATTAACCTGTCATGAACTTGACCTGACTTGACCTCGGTGACCTAACATGACCTTGAAACTTACGCGCACTGGAGGGAGGGGGCGGATTCCACCCCCCCCCCCACCTAAAATCTCGGCTCCGATTAAAGCTGGAGGAACGAAATTCGCAGGGTGGATGGGTACGATAGGAACTCTATTGTGTGCAAATTTCATGACCTTAGGTCAATATCTTCAAGGTCAAATAAGGTCACATTTATCAAAATTGTATTGTTTTGCGTGGCTTGGCTTGTCATTGTTATGGATCGCTGTGATTGTGTTTAAATGCTCCAAAATGGGCATCAATTATGTTTTGGACATTACTAATGATGCAATGCAGATGCTAGACCCAACATTTGACCTCAGGTCACCTATATAGCAGCACTTTATCAGGTCAGTTACCTGTTCCAGTTACCGGAACCGGGTCGCCCGCCCGACTGCTCCGTCGTGCAGTTCGACGCAATCGGCTTCGTGAAGAAAGGAGTGAAGTACATGAATAAAGTATGGAATTGCAATCACAAACAGTACAAATAACAAACAGTAGTGCATTATGACAACATTCCAGTTGATCAAATTTGGTTCCATTAACCTGTCATGAACTTGACCTGACTTGACCTCGGTGACCTAACATGACCTTGAAACTATATAGCATATCAATATACATCAAACAAGTCGCTAGTGTTGCCAAGAACACTTCCCTTTTGCGAATATACGGGAAGCGCATCAGCGCCGATTTTTGTTATCTGGCGCTATAATTTTGTTTTTTATTTAACGGCCCCTAACTTGAGAAAACAAAATCGGCCGATTTCCATTGTTATTGCTTTAAACGACGTGCCGGTCATTTCTAAGAAGGTAAGCAAAAAATTGCGTATATCGACCGGTAAAATCTGCAGTTATGTACGAAAAACCGGAGGGGTGGGCGGATTTCGCCCCCCCGCCCTCCAGTGCGCGTGTTAAGACATTAAGAACGACATTTAAAACATTAAGGCATTAAGGACGAGGTTTAATGCCCGTTATCTGGTGTTAGTTATGTTCACGTGACATGAAAAGAGACATATCTATTAATACAAATGTACTTCCTTGATGGTTTTCGTGAAATGCTCGGCAACCAGCGAAAAGACAGTTGCCCATCGAAATTATGAACATTTTAACACTAGCTTTGCAGTGGTGAGTAGACAGAAATGACTTCAAAATGATTCTTGGTCTCTTCCTCGATTTTGACATCGCTGTGTCTCTTCATTTCGTTCAGCTTAGCGTAAACTGTGTCCTTAGGAAATGATGGACAGTCATCGTTAGGGCTTGGTAATAGCATCCAAAGTATATAATGTAATTAATTATGACATTGTGACATTGTCAACCTTACGATGAAGCGGCAAAACTTCAGATGGAAATGGCAGATAGTGTTATGGTGTGCTGCTTTAATGATGTGATTATGTGATAGTGTGACGGCGTGATGATGTTATGTTGTGATGGTGTGATAGTGTGATGGTGTGATAGTGTGATAGTGTGATGGTGTGATAGTGTGATAGTGTGATGGTGTGATAGTGTGATGGCGTGATGGTGTGATGATGAGATGGTGTGATGGTGCGATGGTGTGATGGTGTAATGGTGTGATGGTGTGATGGTGTGATGGTGTGATGGTGTGATTTGTTGATGATATGATGGTGTGATGGTGTTATATTGTGATGGTGTGATGATGTGATGATGTGATGATGTGATGATGTGATGGTGTGATGGTGTGATGGTGTGATGGTGTGATTTGTTGATGATATGATGGTGTGATGGTGTTATATTGTGATGGTGTGATGGTGTGATAGTGTGATGGTGTGATTGTGTGATGGTGTAATGGTGTGATGGTGTAATGGTTCGATGGTGTGATGATGTGATGGTGTGATGGTGTGATGGTGCGTGGTGTTTTGTTGTGATGGTGTGATGGTGTGATGGTGTGATGGTGTTATGGTATGATGGTGTGCTGGTGTGATGGTGTGGTGGTGCCATGGTGTGATGGTGTGATGGTGTGATGGTGCGATGATGTGATGGTGTTATGCTGTGATGGTGTGATGGTGTGATGGTGTGATGGTGTGATGGTGTAATGGTGTGATCAATCAATCAATCCTTGTATTGGTACCAAGAGATACTCAGTATCAAATGTCAAAAACGCTTTAAAAAAAAGGGGTGGGACAGGAGGCTACTAAAACATTAAAAACACATGCATACAATACTCAAACATTCCCACGTACAGCTCTTTTCAGCGCCTCCTTCAGCTTAAACTTAAAAGCCAGTCGCATATTCTCGGCCCTAACTTCCTCGGGGAGACTGTTCCAAAGAACTGCAGCACGGTACATGAAAGAGCGTTGCGCAAAAGAAGTTTTCAGGCGTGGGCGCTCTACTGAAAACGGTGTTGATCGCGTAGATCGAGAGCTGACGTCACTTCTCAATGTCACAAGATCACGCAGGGTTTCAGGTGCTCCCGAGTGATGCACTGCAAGATGAACCAGTGAGCAATCCCTAATGTCGACAAAGCGTTGTAAGCTAGGCCAGCCTAACCGCTCAATAACATGCGATATATGACCATAGCGAGAGGTCCTAGTTATGATCCTAGCCGCCCTCATTATGACTTTTTGGATTCGCACGCGCTCGGTGTCACATGCAGCAGACCAGATTGAGCAACAGTACATTACATGGGGAAAACCAGTGCAAGCACTAACTTCGACAGCGTTTCTTCAGTAAGAGAACGTACATGCTTGGCTAGAGGAAAGATGATGCGGTTACATTTCTTAGCAATATCGCCAATTTGTTCACTCCATGTTAACGATTCGTCCATGGTCACACCCAGGTTTTTGATAGATGAGACACGTGAAATATCCGATCCAAGAACAGAGAGGCTGATGGTAGGCAGCCGCGCGATCATCTGGCGAGAACCAAAAATCACAAATTGCGTTTTAGATGGGTTGAGCTTGAGAAGATTTACACGGTACCACGAGCACATAGTTTCCAGGCACGATTCGAGACGGCGTTTGGCATACATTATGTCCTCCAATTTCGATGACAACATCGCCTGTGTGTCGTCAGCGTAAGCAACGACTTTAAAGACATCACCTATGTGTGAGAGAAGATCATTTGTGTACAACAAAAACAGAATTGGACCACACAAACTTCCTTGTGGAACACCACAGGATACGTTGCATACAAGTCTTCCGGGCCGAACTACCTGTCTGCGATTTGAAAGGTAAGATCTAAACCAAGAGCTGTCGATGCCGTACCACTCTAATTTGGTCAAGAGTCGGCTATGAGACACGCAATCGAAGGCACTAGACAAATCTACTGATGCGAGCAGACAAACGCGGCGCCTTTCGATGCAATTTGTGACATAAGCTACTACATCAGCAAGGGCAGTTTCAGTAGAGTGAAGTGGTCGATAGGCATGTTGCGAGTTGTTAAGAAGACAATTTCGGTGGAGATACGCAGTGAGCTGGTTGACTACTATCTTCTCGCACAGTTTTGACACGTTACTCAAGATCGAGATGGGCCTATAACACTTGGGATCGTCAGGGCAGCCTTTCTTGAAGATTGGTACGATTTCAGCCAACTTCCACAGTTCCGGAAAAGTACATGACGATAAACTAAAGTTGATTATGTGCAAAATATGTACACACACCGAAGGAAACGACATATTGAGCAATTTCAGGGACACATTGTCGTTACCACGAGCACTGGTAGGATTTAAATCACGCAGGGCATGAGAGAGTTCGGGAAGAGTGGCGGGCTTCAGCTTGAATGCTGAGCTAACAACGCGCGGAGGGCGAGGTTGATGCGCTGTATTTGGGCCTAAATCCCCTAAAGAATGCAAAGCAGCAGCCACGCGCTTGCCAGTTGAAGAAAAATGCCGGTTTTGGTCGTCAGCGAACAACTCCTTCTCCTGGTTGGAACGTGATGGTTCAGTTGATGGTGGAGTTGTCTTCTTCTGAAAGAGATGACGTCTAACGTGCGGCCAGACGTTGCCATTTTCTTCCAAAGTCCGATCGAAGAAACGGCTTTTGGCGACCACGAGCTCAGTGGAGGTCCGTTGATTTAGCTCATGGTAGAGTTGCCAATCCTCGTCACTCCCGGATCGGTCCGCTTGGCTGTGAGCCCAGTCACGTCGAAGGGTCAGGGCGCGGAGGTCAGCATTCTCAGCGATCCAGGGTGGCACTGAGCGGCGATTCGCGAACTTCGTGACGGTAGGGCAGTGAGCATCCATGACGCATTTCCAGATGTTCAACCATGCGTCCCACTTGCCGTCAACTGTGTTGGCCTCATACAGGCCAGACCAGTCCACCATGAGAAAAGCTAGGGGCAGCTGACCAGGGAGGAGGTGACGGGTGCGCTGAAGAGTGATCTTTTGGTGGGACGGGTGCGCTGAAGAGTGATGGTGAGATGGTGTGATGGTGTAATGGTGTGATAGTGTGATGGTGTGATGGTGTTATATTGTGATAGTGTGATGGTGTGATGGTGTGATTTAAAAACAATTAAGTAAGGTCCGCCACCCAAGATCAGGTGACCAGGAGCGGTAACTCCTCTTACCCAACGACTGCAAGCACCTTACGGTAACACCATAAAATAAAAATTAAAGTCGCGGCACTCCCAGCTAAGAGATGGAAAACAAATAAATAAGCAGACAAAGCACCCGGTATTAGAGCAATAAAACTAACAATAAAGAATGCTGTAAGTAGTCATACCCAAAGGTGGCATATGACTGGCCCTAGATCCATCCCAATAAGAAGTTAAGGTCTAAACTATAATGTTAGTAGCTGGTTTGTGGACAGATAGTAGTGAGCACTCCTGATTTGAAATTCTTTTTTTTACTTTGGCTCCTCCCACAACTCCATCCAGCTAAGCATAGTTGCCGGGTGGAGTGTGGGAGGAACTATGGTTGGGTGCTTTCAACTTTTATATATAGTTAAGCGCACGCACACGCACACGCACAAGCGCACACGCACACACATACAAATACACACACACACGCGCACAGACGCACACACGTACACGCACACGCAACAAGCACACGCACACGCACACGCAACAACCACACGCACACGCACGCACACGCACACGCACACGCACACGCGTACGCACACGTACACTCTCACACACACACACACACATCCCAGCACCCCTGCACATACATACACACAAGGACATGCATACACACAAACACACATACATACACATGTGTACTCCTTTGGTATCCAACAGATGTAGTGAATGCTCAAGTCAGTTAATATCTGCTCAAGAAGTATGTCTTAATGCAATTTTTTAGAACAATCTTAGAATTTGGTATCTCTGTATGCCGAAAATGTTTTGCTATGATAGTATTCCAAAGTTTGGGTCCAAAACATTCAATGGTGAATAGACGATAATTTTTGTTTGAATAGCTGTGTTGGAAGTGGTTTTGTAATCTTGTGGAATATGGGGTATTAAGCGATTCTGCGAAAAGGGGTCTAATAGAATGAGGTAGCTGATTATAAATGAATTTTTGCATAATACGCAGCATTTGAAGTTTTGCTATATCTTGGACTTTTAAAATTTTGTACTTCTTAAAGATAGTATTTGCACTCTGAGGGGAAATACACCCTCAATAATACGCATCATTCTATTCTGAAGTAAGCATAATTTGTGTGTCTGATTAGCATAGTTTGTACCCCAGAGAAAACAGCAATAGTTGATATATGGGAGAATTAATGCATTATACAATTTTAGGAGGTGATTTTTGCCTAGAAGATATTTTATTTTTGATATCCTTCCTATGTTGCGACTTATTATGTTTGAGACACTGCTGATATGGGATACAAATTTCAAAGTTTCATCTATGTATACACCAAGATATTTTACTGGATTTTGATGCAAAATAGCAATTCCATTAAATTCAATATTGATATCAATGTCTGCTTTATGATTATTATATAGGTGGTATACAGTTTTGGATTCATTTAAGGACAAAAGGTTTGAATGGAGCCATTTTGAAATTTTTGGCAAGGAATTTGTGATCTTGTTATCAAGCTCTGTACAGTCAGTGCTTTGAAAAAAATGGCTGTGTCATCAGCATATATAAATGTCTCACATTCTTCATGCAAATTTACAAAATCATGTATGTATATTATAAAGAGTAAGGGGCCTAAAATTGATCCTTGTGGGACACCCATTTCAATTTTTCTGAAAGCAGAGGTGTTGTTATTTATTGTGGTAGCTTGTGTTCTTCCTGATAAATATGACTGTATCATTTTGAGTGCATTTCCCTTCACACCATATTTTTCCATTTTTGCACATAATATTTCTTTGTCAACAGTGTCAAACACCTTTCTCAAATCAAGGTATATTCCAACAACATATTCATTGTTTTCAAATCCTCTAGTGATCAGGCTCTGTATTAAGAGAAGAGGCATATATGTGGATCTTTCTTTTCTGAAACCAAATTGCTTATCAGAAAGCAGATTGTGTAGGGTGAAATGTTCCAAAAATTGGTTGTAGATTATCTTTTCTAATATTTTCGACATATATGGAAGAATACTAATTGGTCGGTAGTTACTAAATGTTGCTGGGTCACCTTTTTTGTAGATGGGCTTTACAACTGCAATTTTGAATGGCTTGGGGAAGATCCCACTACTCAAGCATAAGTTGATGACATGGGTTAAGTGTGGTAATATGAACCTATATGATTGTTTAAATATCCTAGAATTTATTCCATCAATTCCTGACCCAACATTTCTTAAAGAAGCAATCACTGTATCTAAATTGTTTTCTGTTACTGCTAATAGCACCATTGATATATCTGAGTAGGTATGCATATATTCTAAAGCATTGGTGTTGCTTTGAGGAATTTGTTCTCTCAATTTTGGTGCAATTTCTGTGAAATATTTATTGAATCCTTCAGCTATGGCTGCATCATTTTCTAGAGTGATGTCTGTATCTGTGTTCATTTTTTCATGGATATTATGTTTGGAAGGAGATTGCCTCAGTATCTGGTTAAGCATTTTCCATGTCTCTTTTTGATTATTTTGATGTTTGTCAAATTCCACCTCATAATGAAGTATTTTTGCCTTGCTAATTATTGTAATCAGTGTGTTTTTGTATCTGTTATATTTTGTCTTGCTTTCAGCAGTTCGATATGTAAGTGTTTGATTAAATAATATTTGCTTTTGGTTGATTGAGCATAATATTGCAGGTGAAATCCATGGTATTATGGAGGCTGTTTTAAAAAAAATAAGACTTCAGTATATGTAAATGTATCAATTCCACTTTTATATGCATTAATTAAACTGTTACATGCTTTTTCAGGATCATTTTCATCAAAGATGCCTTCAAGTTCATTTGTTAGATGATTTCTCAGACTGTCCATTTTATGAAAGTCAAAGGTAGTTCTTGTTCTTTTTGCAATGATTGGTTTTTGAACTGTAAATTCTGATGTGATGGTGATTGTGTGATGGTGTAGTGGTGTGCTGGTGTAATGGTTCGATGGTGTGATGATGTGATGGTGTGATGGTGTGATGGTGTGTGGTGTTTTGTTGTGATGGTGTGATGGTGTGATGGTGTGCTGGTGTGCTGGTGTGATGGTGTGATGGTGTGATGGTGTGATGGTGTGATGGTGTGATGGTGTGATGGTGTGATGGTGTGCTGGTGTGATGGTGTGATGGTGTGATGGTGTGATGGTGTGATGGTGTGATGGTGTGTGGTGTTTTGTTGTGATGGTGTGATGGTGTGCTGGTGTGCTGGTGTGCTGGTGTGATTGTGTGCTGGTGCGCTGGTGCGATGGTATGATGGTGTGATGGTGTAATGGTGTTATGGTGTAATGATGTTATGATGATGGTGTAATGTGTTATGGTGTTATGATGTTTTGGTGTGATGGTGTGATGTTGTGATGGTGTGATGGTGCGATGATATGATGATGTGATGGTGTGATGGTGTGATGGTGTTATGGTGTTTTGGTGTTTTGGTGTGATGGTGTGATGATGTGATGGTGTGATGGTACGATGGTGTGATGGTGTGATGGTGTGTGGTGTTTTGTTGTGATGGTGTGATGGTGTGATGGTGTGCTGGTGTGCTGGTGTGCTGGTGTGATGGTGTGCTGGTGCGCTGGTGCGATGGCATGATGGTATGATGGTGTAATGGTGTTATGGTGTAATGATGTTATGATGATGGTGCAATGTGTTATGGTGTTGTGATGTTTTGGTGTGATGGTGTGATGTTGTGATGGTGTGATGGTGTGATGGTGCGATGGCATGATGATCTGATGATGTGATGGTGTGATGGTGTGATGGTGTGATGGTGTGATGGTGTGATGGTGTGATGGTGTGATAGTGTGATGGTGTGATGGTGTGGTGGTGTGCTGGTGTGATGGTGTCATTGTGCGATGGTGTGATGGTGTGATGGTGTGATGGTGTGCTGTTGCGCTGGTGCAATGGTGTGATGGTGTGATGGTGTGATGGTGTGATGGTGTGATGGTGCGATGGTATGATGATTTGATGGTGTGATGGTGTGATGGTGTGGTGGTGTGATGGTGTGATGGTGTGCTGGTGGGATGTGCGATGGTGTGACGGTGTGCTGGTGTGACGGTGTGATGGTGTGATGGTGCGATGGTATGATGATGTGATGGTGTGATTGTGTGATGGTGTGATGGTGTGATGGTGTGATGGTATGATGGTGTTATGGTGTGATGATGTGATGGTGTGATGGTACGATGGTGTGATGGTGTGATGGTGTTATGGTGTGATGGTGTGATGGTGTGATGGTGCGATGGTATGATTATGTGATGGTGTGATGGTGTGATGGTGTGATGGTGTGTGATGTTTTGTTGTGATGGTGTGATGGTGTGCTGGTGTGCTGGTGTGCTGGTGTGATTGTGTGCTGGTGCGCTGGTGCGATGGCATGATGGTGTGATGGTGTAATGGTGTTATGGTGTAATGATGTTATGATGATGGTGTAATGTGTTATGGTGTTATGATGTTTTGGTGTGATGGTGTGATGATGTGATGGTGTGATGGTGTGATGGTGTGATGGTGTGATGGTGTGATGGTGTGATGGTGTTATGGTGTTTTGGTGTTTTGGTGTGATGGTGTGATGATGTGATGGTGTGATGGTACGATGGTGTGATGGTGTGATGGTGTGTGGTGTTTTGTTGTGATGGTGTGATGGTGTGATGGTGTGCTGGTGTGCTGGTGTGCTGGTGTGATGGTGTGCTGGTGCGCTGGTGCGATGGCATGATGGTATGATGGTGTAACGGTGTTATGGTGTAATGATGTTATGATGATGGTGCAATGTGTTATGGTGTTGTGATGTTTTGGTGTGATGGTGTGATGTTGTGATGGTGTGATGGTGTGATGGTGCGATGGCATGATGATCTGATGATGTGATGGTGTGATGGTGTGATGGTGTGATGGTGTGATGGTGTGATGGTGTGATGGTGTGATGGTGTGATGGTGTGGTGGTGTGCTGGTGTGATGGTGTCATTGTGCGATGGTGTGATGGTGTGATGGTGTGATGGTGTGCTGTTGCGCTGGTGCAATGGTGTGATGGTGTGATGGTGTGATGGTGTGATGGTGTGATGGTGTGATGGTGCGATGGTATGATGATGTGATGGTGTGATGGTGTGATGGTGTGGTGGTGTGATGGTGTGATGGTGTGCTGGTGGGATGTGCGATGGTGTGACGGTGTGCTGGTGTGACGGTGTGATGGTGTGATGGTGCGATGGTATGATGATGTGATGGTGTGATTGTGTGATGGTGTGATGGTGTGATGGTGTGATGGTATGATGGTGTTATGGTGTGATGATGTGATGGTGTGATGGTACGATGGTGTGATGGTGTGATGGTGTTATGGTGTGATGGTGTGATGGTGTGATGGTGCGATGGTATGATTATGTGATGGTGTGATGGTGTGATGGTGTGCTGGTGTGATAGTGTGATGGTGTGATAGTGTGATAATTCGATGGTGTGATGGTGTGATGGTGTGATGGTACGATGGTGTGATAATGTGATGGTGTGATGTGATGGTGCGATGGTGTGATGATGTGATGGTGCGATGGTGTGATAATGCGATGGTGTAATGGTGTGATGGTATGATGGTGTGATAATGTGATAGTGCGATGGTATGATGGTGTGATGGTGTGATGATGTGATGGTGTGATTGTGTGATGGTGTGATGGTATGATGGTGTGATGGTGTGATGATGAAATGGTGTGATGGTATGATGATGTGATGGTGTGATGGTGTGATGGTATGATGGTGCGGTGATGTGATGGTGTGATGTTGTAATTGTGTGATTGGGTGATGATGTGATGGTGTAATGATGTTATATCGTGATGGTTTGAAGGTGTGATGGTGTCAATAGCACAGCAAAGCAGCATCGATATAACAGCATAATGTAAAACAGCAACGACAGGTAGTATCGACGGCAAGCATGATGAGGTCATCAGTGTTTTCAACCCTTCAGACCTTTGCCATTGAACGGATAAAATACGAACATTGTCAGAGGTATCATGCGCACACGACATTCGATTGCAAAGTGTATTTAATATGGTACGCATTAGGCTAATGGAAGGAATAAGTGAAGCGTTTCGGTCATGTGTGCTTGGAAACTGAAGTTAGTTTTATGCACCAAATATTACTTCGACTTGTGTTTACATCTCATGATCCAGGATACTTAGACCCAGCTGTCAGTCTTAGTGCCATCTTGCTTAGGTGTGTTGAACTGAAGATGATTTTTAAGTCACTGGGTGAGAAGTTATCCCAAATAGTTGAATGTATGATAAGCTGTAAGGTAATTCATGTGAAAGCTCCTGTTAATAGCTGCGACCGGGCCTGATGCCCAGCCAGCGGGTATTCACCTGATGACCATTAGTAAGCAAGTGCTTGCAATGCATTTATCTGTTCCTAATTTGTCGCATATGTTGAAGAAGAAGAAAACCTTCAGATTGTTCAGTGAAAGCATTATTGCTGGACAGAGGGCAGGCGAGCGCTAATCAATACCGTGGAAAGATAAACTGAACTTGAATCGCATGTTTGCTTTAAAAAACAGTAGCCGCCAGTATTCTGTGTGTTTGATGTTTTGCTAGAACCATGGTCCGACCGTCTTGACCGGCTCGCGTGCGAAAATGAGAGAATACTCCAATCCTTGCTCCACGCCACCTGAATGGAATTCCGAGAGGGCCAATTTCTGGCGTGTCAGCCCCTGCCCTGCACCAGTCAGTGGCCACACAACTGCGCACAAATCAACGCCGGCGGACGCCACGTATGCCCCACTCAGGCGCTGGAAATTAAACCACCGGCCGGGTCCACACAGCGCGCGCCAAACTCAAACTGCCGGAAGGTCATCAGCATCCGTCTTCCAGGCGGGACGTCGAAGCGCGCCGGGTGCGGACCAGACCCATCGGCGCGAGAGGCGGCCTTCCAGCCTTGTCCCGCCGCTCCCAAATGAATCGACACCTGGCGACATGGGCCTCACCGGCCGGCGAACGGATTGAATCCATTCAGCAAATGTAAATTTATCAGCGGGCCCATTACCTGGTGTCGCCCCGCCGGCTGGCGATGGTGAGTGGCTGGGGACGGTGAGGGGGGGGGTGCCGCGCGGTCTCGCCGTTCCGGACTGTCGCACCGCCACTGTCAAAGAAATATCTGGGCATAAACCGAGTCAGCATGGCTCCACATACATCGAATCGCCGCGGCGGGGAGCCGCACCAACTGTCCAAAAATCAGTCTGCGTTTCCGGAGCGGCCGCCCGCGCGCAGAGGCGGATGCAGTAGACGACTCGGAGGTGCCTGCTCCTCCGGACCCGTCAGGTGGGGGCACTCATTCTCGTGCTTGCCAGACTTGCTTGTCAGTGACAGTTGCGGGGTGCCTTCACCCGCCCACCGGTCAGGTCGGCCTGAGACCGCCACTGCCGGTGAGTGCAGCGCCAGCCGTCGCATGACCGTGACCGATACACCCTGACTGCGCGCCGTAATTTAGGCACCAACTGTCTCCGGCGCAGAGACTGGCGTCGCAGCACCTCTGCGGCGGGTGGTCGACATTCCGCAGCCGCGCCGGAAACACGCACCGCCGCCGGCGCCAATTAATGTAATTATTTCATTACGCCGACCTGGCGACTCGCGCGCGCAAGTGCGACGAGTGAGGCGGCGCGCGATCTGTCGAGGAAGTGCGGTGTCGTCGACGGTGTCGTCCGGCCGCTACCGGTTGTTACGGTTGGCCGTCGGGGCGCAGCGACGTGCTGGATTTGTGCAGGGTGTTGCCGGTTGAGTGACACTTGTTCGATATTTGACACGGCATCTGGGCCGCGCTGGTAGAGGTTATGGACACAGCATGCGGTATCTCATACAAGTTCGCTCAATGGAATTACACACACGACCTTGACGTAAGCCAAGCGTAGCGAGGTATGATGGTCCACGGCAGCTCTGGCTTTCTGAATTGAAGAGGCGTTTCGATGGTCACATTGCCTGTTGCAGGCTACGGCGTTATGGCGAGAACCTGCCATTGGAAAGGTGCACAATTGAATATTTGTCACTTCCATCCAGGCTTCCTGAATTCCTCGTGCGATTTATGTAAATTAGTAAATTTTTTCATTGCCCAGAAGGAGAACACTGTGCGTTGAGTAAATTAGCTTTGCTGTGCAAATTAGCACATTTTGAAATGTATACGGATATCAGTTTGGTATGGATAATGGAGCAGATTGGATGAACTTTGGACCAAATAAACAAATGCTGATTGGATAAAGATTGGCACTTCAAAATCCTGTCGTGAAAACGAATTTGATGTGCCTTTTTCTCGATTTACCGGACACAAGTAGCCCATTTGTAAATGCTGGGATGAGTTAGCTGATGCTAATAATCTGAAAGCTAAAATTGCATAGAAAATGTGCATGTGAGGCCTGTAGTAAAAAAAAAACAAGAGACCTTGCATGCCATATTTGTAGGTGGCCACAATGGTCAACACACACATATGTACCATGGACTGGATTCATTTCATTGTTCCCTCAACTTCTAGCCATCATCTGACCCATATGTCATTCAGTTGCGCGTGATAACATTTTCACCACTAGCTTGTGCGAATACTCCTTATAGTCGCGTTCATGAAGCCATATTTCGCCTGCAGCACAGGTGAAATATTTCACGATATTTCACCTGGGTACCTACATTCTTACAATTGTAGGTACCCACAGGAACGTTTCCAACATTATCTTTGGATGGAGGTCTGGACGAAACTTCCGGTTTGTATTTTGTTTGTTGATTGGAGAGTATGGCTCCAACTCTCAATTTGTAGACAACTTGTTGAGCGAAATGGCGGGGGTGTAAAGCTTGTCTTTATGTTTAGATTTTCAGGTTTCGAAAGCACAAATGCCGAAACCAAAGGATCGCAGGTTTCCGATCCCCACCCCCCAGGTGCGCCTATGGGTACCAAGTGAATTATATGTGCTTTCATAGAGCATAGCATCCTCCGTATTTATCAATGTAGATACAATCATGGAAGCATCATTAGATGCAAGAAAGCTGGCCTTAGGGCAATGTTATTAATATTTTAAGATATGTTGGATTAGACATTCTTTATATTTCGCATCTGAAGATTTGCTAACTGCGACAAAGAAGGGAGGTGAAATACTGCATGAAAGCCGGCATGTGAATAATATGCATGAATGGTGAACCACAGTCCTGGCGCATGCATGGATCCATGCGCATTAGTATTACAGCCCAATGTGCGCACCTTCCATTAGTATTACAGCCCAATGTGCCCACCTTCCATTAGTATTACAGCCCAATGTGCCCACCTTCCATTAGTATTACAGCCCAATGTGCCCACCTTCCATTAGTATTACAGCCCAATGTGCCCACCTTCCAATCACGTATGTGTTGGCTGTGTCATTGTATAGGCTAGTTTTAGAGGGACAACGAGCGCAGTGGCATTGTTTCCTGAACAACAACCATTATAATGCATTCCGCGCATTACTGACTCCTGTCGTCGGATCGTAAGCTAGCAGTTGTCCTTGGAGCCCTTCATCTGTGGGGTGGGACTAGGGTGCGCCATATATGCATGGCGGCTATGCAGGTATCTACCTATGTAAAAGTGAAGCCACAGATGGGAATGGATTGGTTCTTGAATGTCATTGTACCGAGGTAGTATATCCGTAAGCCCCATTGGTGACAGTGTGATTGCAGTCATCTGGATAGCATACAAGTTTGATGATGATTGGAAAATGACTGAACAATGGAATGAATTCAGCTCAAGCTACTTCCGCATGTGTTCGACATTATCTAAGGGTGCCTGCTGGAATGAGTATGACAATGTAGTTGCTCATTAGTGGCGTCACATATTATTCAAACAATACACAACTATCAACATTAGCCAACCGCAACGTTACATTATGTAATGTTGTGGTTGAAAAACAGAAGGAAATATTATTTTGTTCAATTTTCATCTCCATGGCAGACATAATGCGTTATCATATTCACTACAGCCCTCTTCACCGAACTCTATCCGATTCGATCAGATCTCCTTGCCAAACAGATATCCGTACCAATTCGGGATGTGCTCTAGAAGGAAGATGTTACCAATACCAGAATTTTTTTTGCTGCAATTATCTGGGTAAGCACACAAGCATACCTACTTGATTGAATTTGCACATGTGCTATAATACAGTGGAACGGCTATTTCATTTCATAACCTGCTTAACAAAATCCGAGATAGTATCCGTTTGCTTACAAAGCTGTGTTTGTTTAGACAAACATCACTAAGAAAAGTAGAAAAAAGGTTCTGGAATCCTTGCTTGATAAGCACTAAGATAAAGTACAATCCCGGTGCTAATGCTGCTATCCTTGGCCACCAAATGCAATATATTGTATTGCTTCAGCAACCTAATTTATGGATAAATAACATATCATAGACTATAATGTCCTTCGAAAAGCCACGGCGACTTACTATGGCGGCATTCCTTTCAAATGCCAGTGCAGAAATATCTTCAATGTATAGGAAGAAATGGTAGCTTTTTTAATAAACAGGTTTCTAAAAAACGACCGTCCTCCCGCTTTGTGTGTTTACCTGCGATTAGGAACATATCAATTGCTTCGATAAATGTTCTCATTTATTGCAGTGCCAGTGTGTTTGGTACTGATTCTCCGTATCGAAAGTAGATTGGAAATGCAAATATGCTGTCATATCTCATGGGCAATGAGATATCTCAGGTAATCAAATTCTGCGTCGTAGGAGACAATTCATAAAGTATAATTGAGAGGTATAAGCAATGCCGTGAGGCTACTTCCGCACATGCAAGGTGCCTGCAGCCTTAAGCTGAAGCGAAATGCGAGTTTGGTAGGTAAAAGGAAGCGTGACAATGGGCATCATAGGTAGTATCATCTGGAGGCGCCGCTTTATAAGAAGAAGCGCATTACCACGAGAGTTGGTGTAAGTTGCGCACATACCTACGTTACGTAGTCTCGATTGAGATGCCCCACTCTCCGGGTAGGCAGGTGCCTAGATGGGCTCTGCGTCATGCATGCAGTTGAGTAACAGTGAATCGAAATCAACATTTAACTCTACGTTGATGTATATTAATTTGTCTGTAAAAAATGGTCGTAAGTCTGACATGACTGACTGACAATTTCTGTTCTAGTGCCTGCAACCCAGTTAGATGTGAGCCAACCCAGCTACCTATTAGGTAGGCATCTATGTTACCATAGATCAGCAGCACCTGTTTCCATTTGAGCTGTATGGATGTTTTTTTAAATATTTAATTGCTGAACTGATAGTAGTAATTGTATTAATTTGTCGTTTGCTGGTAATTTTTGTCTTTGTATGTTCTGTTCAATGCCCATAAACTAGCATAGGTTAAATGACTGTAGGTGCATTGTACAATATATCTGAAATGAAACGGCATGCTTGTGTAAAGGATGCACAAGATGAAATGCTTGATTGGCATTTTACCCAAAATATCAATTGCCTTTTTGCCTTTCTTATTATATACAACATTGTACTTATTCGATGGTCTAGTTGTCCTTTATTCCTGCAGCCAATCAGGCTGAGCTATCTTGCATTTTTTGGAAAAATGGGTTGGCTAACGGATGGAATCTCTGTGGGATAATTATCTCATACGGATGCTGATCAGATTGGATTGGCTTACTCGAACATAGATGTGAACGGATTTGTAAATTGCAACCTGTGTTATGCTCTACTTCACTGAATAACTTACATATACTATTAAAAAGCATGCGAATCTGGACACCCTATAAGATTGATGCGTCTGTCTGCATACAAAATACTTGGTGGGTTGAAGGTAATATCGGAACAGAGGCCAAACAATAGTGAGTATCCATCAATTGACAGAGGTTGCTGCCACTGCCCCTACCCACTACCCTGAGATCAGAGGGTCTAGGTCAGCCTTCTGGAGTTCATCAACAGGTGGAGGGCGGGCAGACAGTGAAGTGCAGCAGAAGAAGGGCCAACAAAAGAACCCGTTTCCGGTGCGTCAGCGCAGGAAACCAAAAATCAGGTTGAAATCGTCCTCTGATTGAGATCCGCAAACTAATGACGAACTAAATTGGGTCCAGCCGACCACCTGGCAGGGGGGGGAATGGTCATGGCTAGCAACGATGTACCTGGGTCAAAAGAAAGCCTTCGTAATTCCGAATACCTGGATCTCAGACAATTCAAGAATAGGTGTGAGTCTAAACCAAGCTGTCCAGGTAAGATGTGTCTACAATTGAAGAAGATCTCGGAAACTATATTTGCCCCTAAATTCGGTTATCGAGGGTGGGCGTGGCAGGGGGGTGGGGGCATGTTCTGCTACCCATCCCTTGGATCTGCCATTGTTCACATTGTCCATTGCATATTATTATTGCCAACTATGCAACATAAAAGACACTCATGCAATGCATTATGCATCACCTACTATGAATTGCATTTGTTGGCACACATCACAAACATTTGACTGGGAATATCAGTGCTCATGAATGTAGGCTTCCGAAAAGTCTTGGTTCTTGTTGTCATGTATGATTTAGGCCCATTATTTCAATTAAGCACCATGGACCTAATGTTGACGTTTCAGAATACCTCGAACAGAGTACTCTTGAAAGTCGTGGGACATTTTACTTCCGAGCAGCTTGTTTACAAGCTTTAAAGGACCTTCTTTCTGGGCGCAACGTTCCCTTAAAAGGCTATGGGGAGGAGATGTAAGATGATAGAGTTGCAATATCAATATTTGTATTGGTGTCCCACTTACAATGTCAAAAGTAGACGAACCTACGCCCGTGTCAGCACCACAGCTTCACCCTCCATAATCATATACTGGTTGGCGGTCCTTTTGAAACAAGGCAAACCCGCCATCGTTCAGTGGTGAATATCCCTCCCCCAGCAGACGGCGGCGGGGAGTAGTGGAGCCGGGAGCCGCGGGGAGCGGCCACGGTCGGATGTCGTCAGAGGCAGCGACAGAGGGCGGCGGGGAGTAGTGGAGCCGGGAGCCGCGGGGAGCGGCCACGGTCGGATGTCGTCAGAGGCAGCGACAGAGGGTGGCGAGGAGTAGTGGAGCCGGGAGCCGCGGGGAGCGGCCACGGTCGGATGTCGTCAGAGGCAGCGACAGAGGGTGGCGAGGAGTAGTGGAGCCGGGAGCCGCGGGGAGCGGCCACGGTCGGATGTCGTCAGAGGAAGCGGCAGACGGCGGCGGGGAGTAGTGGAGCCGGGAGCCGCGGGGAGCGGCCACGGTCGGATGTCGTCAGAGGCAGCGACAGAGGGCGGCGGGGAGTAGTGGAGCCGGGAGCCGCGGGGAGCGGCCACGGTCGGATGTCGTCAGAGGCAGCGACAGACGGCGGCGGGGAGTAGTGGAGCCGGGAGCCGCGCGGAGCGGCCACGGTCGGATGTCGTCAGAGGCAGCGACAGAGGGTGGCGAGGAGTAGTGGAGCCGGGAGCCGCGGGGAGCGGCCACGATCGGATGTCGTCAGAGGAAGCGACAGAGGGCGGCGGGGAGTAGTGGAGCCGGGAGCCGCGGGGAGCGGCCACGGTCGGATATCGTCAGAGGCAGCGACAGAGGGTGGCGAGGAGTAGTGGAGCCGGGAGCCGCGGGGAGCGGCCACGGTCGGATGTCGTCAGAGGGAGCGACAGAGGGCGGCGGGGAGGGGGGGGCGAGGGTCGTCGGCGCGCTGAACGGGATTCATTCGGCTAGCTGGAGGTCTGTCGATGACGCGTGGCACGTGCCAGCGGGGTGCAACCGCGTCAGACCGCAGACTAATCGAAATCCCATCAGCCACCGGTGGCGGGGGTGGGGTGGGGTGAACAGCTCGACAGGACGCGTCGGCACCGTCAGCACCAGAGCCGCGGCGACAGCTCCTTCCTGGCGCCGCGGGACACACCGACCGGCAGAGACCAACGCTCACATCACGGAGACGTGTGCTGACTGACCTGGGTAATGTATTATGGAAGCACATCCTTTACATAATTCATACGTACATTGGAAGTTAATATATCAAATGCAGCATAACAGCATAATAACCACCATATATTCTGTTTGTTCAGCAGAGCGCAAAGTCGGCATAAAAATTGGTTTGGAACGGAAGTGAGCTTTGTAAAATTTGTGCACGATGAATGAAGCTTGTGTACATTACAGGTAATTGACCATACTAATGCCATTTATCTGGTATGTGGATTAGTTTTGTGGGAACACAAAGGGAAGCTCGGCTAATTGCGCTTCGGGGACCTATGGATACTTCGGGAGAAACAATAGATGTGTTGCTAGATACATGGAATGTCCTGCCTGGCCGAATCGGCCCAGCCGAATGGAATGGCTGGACTGGTACGGGTACGCAACGGCAACCAATGGCTGGACGGGTACGCAACGGCTACCAATGGCTGTCGGGTACACAACGGCATCGAATGACGTGCTGTGTGCTGATGACACTGCCTATTGGCAGCCCTATTGTCTGACCTCGCCGATATATCCTACACGTGGAGTTTGATGCCACACGTGTAACTGAATGCATTGCTAGTATACCCTTTCGGGATTTCAACGTTTTGTAGATATCAAGAGGTAATCCTTGTACTTCAATGCATCAACTATTACCCAGCTCCAGTCAGTCATAGTCAGTCGCAGTCATACGCGACACGCTGCTGAATGATCGATGCTGTATGCTTGATGCTGTATGCTGGATGTCGTATGATTGGTGCTGTATGATTGATGTTGTATGATTGATGCTGTATGACCGATGCTGTATGATTGATTCTAGTTGATGCACTGCACTGCCAAGATACTAACATCCACTGCCCATGGGTTTGAGTTTACTTGGCTTGCAATTTCAACTGATATACAAAAATTAAGTATATTTAACACACATAGCCAAACAATGTAAGGATAACGCCTCATCGAAAAGGTATAACTGATTTATAAATTACTTGCGTAGAAAATCCGGGCGATGAGTAACCGGGATCATGCCTCGCCAGCGCTTCTCATCGAAGAGCATTGGCTTCCATTTCCGGCAATTCTATGACCCTTTACGAAGAGCTTCAAGCCATCATATTACGCAGCATTTCCAAGATAATAAGTTCGGGAAACTTGGTACGTTTTCGGTTTCCATTTATGAAAACGTCTTCTTTCTCTACTAAAGCGGAAGAAGCTGAGGCTGTCAATGTATGACTTTGAAGCATGGTTAGCATGACTGCTATATCGTGCTGATTCTAACCAATGCAAATTATGTCCATCATGATGCCAAGCGGAAAGACGCAACCACCCTGGCTACTGGGTCGGTCCCAGTGTCGGGCTGGTTAGTTATGTACGGACGTTGGCCGGGGTCGGTCCCAGTGGCGGACTGGTTAGTTATGTACGGACGTTGGCCGGGGTCGGTCCCAGTGTCGGGCTGGTTAGTTATGTACGGGCGTTGGCCGGGGTCGGTCCCAGTGACGGGCTGGGTAGTTAGGTACGGACGTTGGCCGGGGTCGGTCCCAGTGTCGGGCTGGTTAGTTATGTACGGACGTTGGCCGGAGTCGGTCCCAGTGGCGGACTGGTTAGTTATGTACGGACGTTGGCCGGGGTCGGTCCCAGTGTCGGGCTGGTTAGTTATGCACGGACGTTGGCCGGGGTCGGTCCCAGTGACGGGCTGGTTAGTTAGGTACGGGCGTGGTCGGGGTCGGTCCCAGTGGCGGACTGGTTAGTTATGTACAGGCGTTGACCGGGGTCGGTCCCAGTGTCGGGCTGGTTAGTTATGTACGGACGTTGGCCGGGGTTGGTCCCAGTGTCGGGCTGGTTAGTTATGTACGGACGTTGGCTGGGGTCGGTCCCAGTGTCGGGCTGGTTAGTTATGTACGGTCGTTGGCCGGGGTCGGTCCCAGTGTCGGGCTGGTTAGTTATGTACGGGCGTTGGCCGGGGTCGGTCCCAGTGTCGGGCTGGTTAGTTATGTACGGACGTTGGCCGGGGTCGGTCCCAGTGTCGGGCTGGTTAGTTATGTACGGACGTTGGCCGGGGTCGGTCCCAGTGTCGGGCTGGTTAGTTATGTACGGACGTTGGCCGGGGTCGGTCCCAGTGTCGGGCTGGTTAGTTATGTACGGACGTTGGCCGGGGTCGGTCCCAGTGTCGGGCTGGTTAGTTATGTACGGACGTTGGCCGGGGTCGGTCCCAGTGTCGGGCTGGTTAGTTATGTACGGACGTTGGCCGGGGTCGGTCCCAGTGTCGGGCTGGTTAGTTATGTACGGGCGTTGGCCGGGGTCGGTCCCAGTGTCGGGCTGGTTAGTTATGTACAGGCGTTGGCCGGGGTCGGTCCCAGTGTCGGGCTGGTTAGTTATGTACGGACGTTGGCCGGGGTCGGTCCCAGTGTCGGGCTCGTTAGTTATGTACGGACGTTGGCCGGGGTCGGTCCCAGTGTCGGGCTGGTTAGTTATGTACGGACGTTGGCCGGGGTCGGTCCCAGTGTCGGGCTCGTTAGTTATGTACGGACGTTGGCCGGGGTCGGTCCCAGTGTCGGGCTGGTTAGTTATGTACGGACGTTGGCCGGGGTCGGTCCCAGTGTCGGGCTGGTTAGTTATGTACGGACGTTGGCCGGGGTCGGTCCCAGTGTCGGGCTGGTTAGTTATGTACGGACGTTGGCCGGGGTCGGATCGAGCTAAGGTTTGTTCTCAAGTTGGCCTTAGAAGACTGAGCAAGAATGCCAATGCAGGAGTTGCATTGGAGAGAGTGTTAGTGCGGACGACAGTTAACAGACATACACCCTTCATAAATAGTGAACGATAGTGCAGTCACACAGATATAGAGAAGAAAAACAGAGAAGGAGAAAGTGCGTGAAAGAGACGGAGAGAGAGGAGAGAGAGTGAACAGGTAGACATGGAGAAAGAAGGAGAGGAGGGAGTAAGGGAGAGAAAATGAGATAGGATAAAACCGACCATCCATGCAATACTAAGCTCATCTAGCCATGATTCATGAAAAAGAACCTAAGGGTGCCCGGTGAAAAGTTGGGAGCAAGCTATTAAGGATGTCGGTAGTGCTCAAAAGAGAGTTGCTGGTCCCCGAGCGTCCCCAACTAGATGTAAAGTTCCCCTACTGTATAAGACTGTACTACATCAACCTACATGTGGTGTATATACCATCCTAGCCTGAGTCCTTACATGGGCCTCAATGAGAGCTGTGGGCAGAGTAGATCGCGCCCAACGGTCTTCGAATAAACAGCATGCAAATTCACATGGAGTAAATCCATTTCGTGCCGAGAGTGTGTGTGTGTGGGTGGGGGGCACTCTGACCCTCGCTGGGCTACTCAGCCGCTCTGGTGACCACACCCCGGGCTTCACGGCAGTTTACATCGCATTTGTCAGCTGCTCCGGCTATCTGGAGAGCGGGGAATCTCTCCCCTTTTGCAGATTTATGCGTGGGTCCATCGAGTGTTTTCATATCGAATTATGCACTCAGCAACGACGCCGGGTGGACGGTGGCCGGAGCAAGGCTGTGGAAACCCAGAGCCACGGTACCGGGTGGACGGTGGCCGGAGCAAGGCTGTGGGAACCCAGAGCCACGGTACCGGGTGGACGGTGGCCGGAGCAAGGCTGTGGGAACCCAGAGCCACGGTACCGGGTGGACGGTGGCCGGAGCAAGGCTGTGGGAACCCAGAGCCACGGTACCGGGTGGACGGTGGCCGGAGCAAGGCTGTGGGAACCCAGAGCCACGGTACCGGGTGGACGGTGGCCGGAGCAAGGCTGTGGGAACCCAGAGCCACGGTACCGGGTGGACGGTGGCCAGAGCAAGACAAAAAACTCACTATTTCTCTTCCGCCCGCTCCCGACGCTTTGCCATGGTATACCATCTGCCTAAGAGAGAATACACAGGCTTCAGTCGGATGGTGGGACGTATCCACGCACTTCCTCCTGGTTGTTCGACATTGCTACACTTGATCCCAGGCCGTGGAGCCGAAAGCTTAAAGTCGAGACGCCTTGCAAGGCCGTGGGAAGTCACCAAGTATTGTCACGTGCGGCGGGTGTTTGCTTCTTGGGAGGCAAAGCATACGTATAGTAATGGGGAATCCTGTGGTATTTACACTGCCGCCTCCCCTAAAGTATATCAAGGCCAATACGATGTTTTGTGCGTTTTTTTCCGATTGGAAAAAACGGCTACGATGAGGTTTTGACCGTCATTTCTCGGATGCGTGCGTGTGTAAAGACCAATTGCAATACGTGCGCGTGCAAAGTCTAAATGCGATACGTGCGTGTGTAAAGACCAAAGGCGATACATGTGTTTGTTGGGACCAAATGCGACACGTGAGTGTGTAAAGACCAAATACGATGCATGCGTGTGTAAAGACCAAGTGCGATACATGCGTGCGCAAAGGTTAAATGGCCAACTTGCCACATGTGAAAAGTTGGCCATTTGGAAGCCGTTTCTTTGCATGCAAATGGTGGAGCTAATGGTAGAAGGTTATAAATGCGCCCCGTCCCTATGTCATTGCGTCACAGCGTCAGTCACGTGACCTGGCAGTCGTTTTGTCAATCGTTTCTGGGGCCACATCCCCACTGCTAAAGGCAAACGCTCCCGTTCGGCGCGGTAGCCTTGACAACGATGCGGCAACTATTGAGAAGTGGCGCTAAAGTACCTGTCATTGTGGACGCTTATTGATTGCACATTCCTCCGACTCGGAGGAGCGCGACGGCCGGTCGGTGGTGGCGGAGCAGTGGAATGTGGCGGCCGGCAACAATATCGACGGTGCGCCGACCAAGTTGGTAGCCGCCGCCATGAAATGTTTGTCGCCCAGCCCCGTGTCGGAGATAAATGATAACATAAATTTCTCCCGGCCAGATATATTTTCCTAATGGCCGCGCGGCGTGAATGGCGCACCGTCGTCGACAATGCCGGCGTGCACGCATGGTCGGCGCACACAGGTGTGGGTCGGCACCGCGGGGAGGAGGGGAGCGGAGGGAGAGGGGACTGTCACACCTGGCAAGGCGACACACATGCCATCAGCAAAAATACTCCCCAAGACAACAGCTGCACCACAGTATCGCGGTGCAGTCGCTGCCCACGCTGCGGCCACACCGACTCGACGGCGGCCTATTGACTCCGGGGAACGCCACAGTGCAACAGAGTCACGTGTGTTACGCGAACGCACGCGTGTGCTACGAGCGCGTACGTGGTGTGTTGCGCGATATCTATCGAGGCCGGGTGAACGGGGCTAGATATGTTGGGTTAGATAGATAGTTGATTGATAACTTGGGATATGGTATTGATTGGGGTGTTTCATGGTCTTTTTCCTTGTCTTATGCCATTTTCCCCGTATAGGC
Source organism: Ashinkailepas kermadecensis (assembly GCA_034440615.1). Taxonomy (NCBI): domain Eukaryota; kingdom Metazoa; phylum Arthropoda; class Thecostraca; family Neolepadidae; genus Ashinkailepas; species Ashinkailepas kermadecensis. The sequence continues at coordinate 1,106,765 of JAOTOM010005181.1, forward strand.
TTAACCAAGATGGTCCCCTGTGACTCTTATTAAGCCTCGACACTTTGCACATTCATGACTGTATGACTTCATGATGTCGGCTGACGCAGATCAGGAGCCGGCTTGGCGCGGGTCTGAAGCCGGCTTGGCGCGGATCTGAAGCCGGCTTGCCGCAGATCTGGAGCGGATTTGGCGCGAGTCTAGAGCGAGCTTAGCACCAGTCCTGCCCCGGTTTGACGCGAGCACGTGTGACGCATTGGTGGCGCGCCGTTCTGTGCAGGTGCTGATCAGGGCGCACGTGCCACATCTGCCGCGGTATAGCGCGCGGTCACCTGGCGGTGTGGGAAAGCGGCAGGCGGCTCGTCGAACAGCAGCCAAAGAGCCGGGCGGTTGTGGCCGGTTACAGCCGTGTCTGCCAACGCCGTGTATCGCGCTGACAGGCCACCTGGCCGGCCGACCGACCGGCCACTGCTCCAGTCGCCACCTGGCCGACCGACCGGCCACTGCTCCAGTCGCCACCTGGCCGGCCGACCGACCGGCCACTGCTCCAGTCGCCACCTGGCCGACCGACCGGCCACTGCTCCAGTCGCCACCTGGCCGGCCGACCGACCACTGCTCCAGTCGCCACCTGGCCGGCCGACCGACCACTGCTCCAGTCGCCACCTGGCCGGCCGACCGACCACTGCTCCAGTCGCCACCTGGCCGGCCGACCGGCCACTGCTCCAGTCGCCACCTGGCCGGCCGACCGGCCATTGCTCCAGTCAGCCGACACATTTAATTCAATGAGCAGCGCCCCGCTGTGGTGTGCAGGGCGCTGGAGCGTGACTGCAGTTTATTGCCGCTGAATTAGGCAATGGCGCTGCACGCAATTTGTGCACGGTGTTGCACGTGGTGAGGGTGTCATGTCTCGCGCGTGCATGTCCCAGTCGGTGGGGATCGGTGTAAAGTCTCAATCAGACCTACTGCCTGCCGCCCGTGCAATGGAGCTCATGCTACGAATCTGGAGCAGTCCGGGCTTTGGAATAGTGGCGCCTAAACGCTGCGACGGTTGGTACTGGCAAATGGTATGCATACTGATTACGATGTCGTCGCGAAGTAAGGCACGACATTCATAATACTAACTAACTCATATTCCTTCATAATATTACATAATAAAGAACAGAAATGTGGCATCTCAGATAAATGCCAGAGCCCTGAAGTCCCAAAACTTCGAAGCTCTCGAAACCTTCGGTACGCAAAGTTTCATCACATGTTTCTTTCTTAATTCACACATGTTTTGAATTCCGAAACACAGGAAAAAAAACTTTTAATGGGCGGAGTCAGAACTACAGTATCTCAAAATTACAACGCCTCAAAAACCTATATTTAAAGAGCGTTCGTGCTTCAGCGGTGGGGAGTCGTCTATGCAAGGTCATTTTGTATATAGGACATTTCGCCTACTACCATTTCATCCCCGGCCAGTCCATGCCTGTCATTTTGCGTACTGCTCTTCACCTCCGGTCTTTTCACCTCCGGTCTTTTCACCTCCGGTCTTTTCGCACGAACTAAAATGTGTCCAGCCACTTCGCACTCCTGACATTTACCCTACAATCAATCTCACCTCCATACTAGGATCCTTTACAGAAAAAGTGCGTGTCTAGATGGGAACATATCCGAACGTTTTGGATTTTGCAACCATCAAATTCAACTTTAAATCTAATCTCATTCAATCCCCGGTATCTTACATTTGCGACAGTTGTGAGATTTTTACTTAAAAAATGTTTTCAAGTGAAGTTTACATGTCATTTCTTTTCTCAAATTATGAAGCAACCATGTCTTCCCTACAAATCGAGGCGAACAAAAATCGGCATATATGGGATATACGTATCACCTACAACGAAGAGCAAAAGCTTCTGAAGCTTCACACTGGACTTGTTCCTGCCGACCAGAATGTCCTGGACGAGGTAAGTTAATTCGTAGAGAAAGTTTGAGTGGAACATCGACGAGAGCTCATGTGAATTATGTGAGTTATGTGAGTCATGTGAGTTATGTGAGTTATGTTAGTTATGTTAGTTATGTGAGTTATGTGAGTTATGTGAGTTATGTGAGTTATGTGAGTTATGTGAGATATGTGAGTCATGTGAGTCATGTGAGTCATGTGAGTTATGTGAGTCGTGTGAGTCATGTGAGTAATGTGAGTAATGTGAATCATGTGAGTTATGTGAGTCATGTGAGTTATGTGAGTTATGTGAGTTATGTGAGTTATGTGAGCTATGTGAGTTATGTGAGTTATGTGAGTTATGCGCCAACTGTCATGCGCCAAATGCTACGCGCCAAATTATGAGGGCGTTGAATCTCATCCGCTTGTCCAAATTATGGAACGAACAGCCTAGAACCCAGAACAGCCATGTAGTTGACATTTTTGGGGGCGCAGCTGCCTCGGCTATATTGCGCCCATAACTAACACGTGAGAAGTACTTCAGTAGTTAGGAGTAAATGTGGACACAAGCGATGACAATGAATGCGAATAATATACGAACCAATCGGGACGACAGTCAGAAGTGATAGATGCTGTGTGATAGATGAGAAACAAGCCATTCAGTCTCAAGCCCGTCAATTGCTTTTTAAGACATAAAAAGCATGCTTCACAGTGCAACACGGACGGGGCAGGAAAAAGCTACCCTAACCTATTGCCCACCCTAGGAGCCGGCGGTGGGACATACACAACATGCACTTCAATGAAGTTGAATAATTTTAAGACATCTGATATATCCATTTTGGGGAATTCACCTATTACATCGGTAATACTAGATACCTTAAAGTATCTCTGCTGGATGGAATTAAGATGTGTGCAAGAGGTAAAAGTACGCTCAACCATAACTATGGCACCAACCGTCACTACGGCACCAAACGACACTACGGCAGCAACCGTCATTATGGCACTAACCGTCACTCAACCCTCTATACGGCACCAACCGTCACTCAACCGTCATTACGGCACCAACCGTCACTCAACCGTCACTACGGCACCAACCGTCACTCAACAGTCACTACGGCACCAACCGTCACTCAACCCTCTATACGGCACCAACCGTCACTCAACCGTCACTACGGCACCAACCGTCACGCAACCGTCATAGTGGCACCAACCGTCACTCAACCCTCTCTACGGCACCAACCGTCACTCAACCGTCACTAGGGCACCAACCGTCACTCAACCGTCATAGTGGCACCAACCGTCACTCAACCCTCTATACGGCACCAACCGTCACTCAACCGTTACTACGGCACCAACCGTCACTCAACCGTCACTACGGCACCAACCGTCACTCAACCGTCATTACGGCACCAACCGTCACTCAACCGTCACTACGGCACCAACCGTCACTCAACCCTCTCTACGGCATCAACCGTCACTCAACCGTCACTACGGCACCAACCGTCACTCAACCGTCACTACGGCACCAACCGTCACTCAACCGTCATTACGGCACCAACCGTCACTCAACCGTCACTACGGCACCAACCGTCACTCAACCCTCTATACGGCATCAACCGTCACTCAACCGTCACTACGGCACCAACCGTCACTCAACCGTCACCACGGCACCGTAGGCTGGGAATCGATCTCGATCTTGTCCTGTTAAACAAAGTGACTGCGTTTGGTATATATGGCTGAAATGCAGTTTGCATAGTGACACATCTTATTATTCCGAGCCGCGAACTGCCTCGTACGAATGTACAAATCCTACATCCTATATATCCTACAGATGGTTTCACATGATTGTGCCATCCTACACATAGTACAGAAGGTTTCACGTGCTCGAGATAAGAAAAGTTCGCACAGTTTCAAGTGGAGTAATGTGTCCGGACCTGGTCGCTTCTTACTATAAAGTTTTCATATGTACTTTACAGCGAACTCGTTCGTACTTTATCCTCGCTTACAGGAACTCGAAGTTTACATTTTGTCACGTTATATAATCTTAATTGTTATTATATTGTCAATTTTAAGCTGTACACCACCACACACATGCCATGTGAATTGAGCAAGCTAGAACAATCCCAGCCTATCACTTGACATTCCATTTGGGCCGAAATGACCGTAACGCAAAACGGAAGATGGTCATGTTTTTCGCACCAAATACCGCATGGTGGAAGTCATCGCTGTATACAAGTATGGCCCCACGTGATTGCGCTTCGTTTTTGTTACCTTCGGATATTTCGTTCCAGTTTTTGACAAAAGCATTCACCTACACAGCCAAGGTTGTGCCAAGGTTGTGCCCTGACCATTCACCTACACAGCCAAGGTTGTGCCAAGGTTGTGCCCGGACCATTCACCTACACAGCCAAGGTTGTGCCCGGACGCCTGCGGATCACCCTGGAAGTCGGGGCCTCCTGTTGGCCTCCAGGCCGTGGGTGGTCAGTGGAGCCTGTCGTCTCCCATATCAAACGGCCTGCCACGGCAGCGCCGAGACACAGATGAAGACCGTTGGCAACCCTTCAAATGCACTGTCTCGTGTAATGTATGTCTCATGTCATGTATATATGTGTATGTTCTATGTATCCCATGTAGATCTGTGTATGTTCTATGTAACGTATGTCTCATATCATGTATATCTGTGTATGTTCTATGTAACGTATGCTTCATATCATGTATATCTGTGTATGTTCTATGTACTCCTGTCCGCTGTCTCATATCATGTATATCTGTGTATGTTCTATGTACTGTCTCGTGTAACGTATGCTTCATATCATGTATATCTGTGTATGTTCTATGTACTGTCTCGTGTAACGTATGCTTCTTATCATGTATATCTGTGTATGTTCTTTCTACTCCCGTCCGTTGGGCCAATTTCCTAGTTTGCTGTTTGGCGTCTCCCATCTTTTCGATCTAGCTTGCTTGATATCGGATGCCACATAAGTCAAATTAGCGTAATTTGTTCTTAACATAGCCTCTCTAGCAGGTGGCACGTTTCCACCGCTAAAGAATCAAGAAAATATAAGCACAAACTCTGTAGGAGAAAAAGTATACAAAGTACAACTTTGTATATTTAAATATACGGCTCATAGAGAGTGAAGCGACATGCACACTCATAAATATGATCATCTGATTAACATAAATATGAATACATGATAAATAACATCAATATTAAAAAAGAACAGTCAGATATCGAAGCCAAGAGCCAATTATGGGGAGGATGGCATGTTAATGTTCGTAAACCTAGTCAAGACTTTAAAAAGTCACCAAACACATTCAGAAAATTATACAGAAGAACGACTACAGATATATTGCCTCATTTTTTGCATTCTCTGGGACACAGTTTTGTAGTTTGAAGAACTGTCGGAATTTTTAGTAAGCTGGAACTTGGTGTTTCAAGATACTAGGGATTTGATATGCTCCGAACATATGGGGACCATGGAATACCGGGAGGTCCCAGGTTAGAAATGTTGTGGAAAAAATGCAGAGTAAACAATAGCAGCATTGTTCTCAGTGCCTTAGTTTCTCTGGGGTCTCATTTTCCCATAGAATAACATCTCTTTCTTTTTCTCACTCATGAGCACAGAGCATAGCAGAACGTACGTTGTATGCTAGTATTTATATATGCTAGCTATCGCAGTTATTTGATAAGGCATCCCTGCAATGTAATTATTTGGGGACAAGTTCGACTGAACCAGTTTCCCCTAATCATTCTTCTTTATGTCGTGGCAAGCAAACATAATGTCATTTGTAGACTGCATTTTATTCAAGTCGGAACAAACCAGATATATACGGGGCGGTGTTGAAACATTTATCCTTTGCTGGCGGCTTACCGCTTTATCATCCTGTCGCAAGGTACAACGAAACAAAGTGTGCTTAATCGGCATATTCCATGTTAACCGTGCACCGATGTTTCGCACTGCACGTCTGCAACACGAGGCTGGCAGCTGGCCGAACGATGAGACACATCGCCCGCCTGACCTTTCCGTGGTGCTCAATGGTCAGGGACAATGCCCTCACATGGACAATTACCACGTGCCGACGACTGCTGTGTCCGTAACGGGCGGCACACCAAGTGTTGATGGGGCTCCTCCACGTGTTGCTGCTCGGTATAACTCGATAATAAAATAGCCGCATGGTTTACCTTCCGAGGTATTCATTTGTGAAAACTCGGCTGTTGCTCAAATAATTATTGGAACATAATTTATCTTCAGGATTGTTTTCCGTTGAGCGATCTTGTGATGCGTTTTGCAAACGAGGAACTCTACAATATATGCGCACGGTCTTATCCATAGCAGTTTGGCACATGTGCCTCGCGTGATGTTGTGAAGTGAAGAAATGAAGTTATGCTGCAAATTTTTCTCTCGCACAATAGTATCACGAAATGTCGACTTTCCCAATGATTATATGGCGAACGATATAACATACACCAGGCTTAAGCCAACAGTGTGACATCCCTGCGCACTTTGTCAGGCCAGCTAGATGTTTGCCACTTTGTCAGGCCGGCTGGATGTCTGCCAATTATGCTTGTGGTTTCGAGCCCAAGAAATTACATCCATCATTGCGAACTTTGTGGATGCATTGTTGCTCTTACCTACGAGCAGGTATGGTTGTTTTTGTTGATCGTTGACTGTTTATTTGCCTGTGGTTATGGTTAGCTGATTACGGACCATGCTGCCTTGCTGACAATGGCTGTTGCACATGTCCAATGCACCCACTTCTTGGCTATTTCTTGTAATTTCTTGGTGGCTAGGTGAATTCGTCATGCATATCTAGGCAAGGTAGTATATGTTTTGGAAAATACAATGAAATTTTGTACATACCGATGCTTGCCAGATATTCGAATTTGAGCTGCTACATGATTTTGGTACAAGAGAGAGATGAAAAAAGAGAGAGAGAGAGAGAGAGAGAGAGAGAGAGAGAGAGAGAGAGAGAGAGAGAGAGAGAGAGAGAGAGAGAGAGAGAGAGAGAGAGAGAGAGTGAAGAGAGAAAGAGGAAGATGGATATATATATATATATATATATATATATATATATATTCCGACGAGCCTGCCCAGAGGGCGCTGTTGGTACCAACAATGGGGAGGGCAAGTCGTGAGACGGGAGTCGTGAGACGTGAAGGGGTCGGACGAGGAGTCGTGAGACGGGAGTCGTGAGACGGGAGTCGTGAGACGGATGGAGAGAGGAATGAGGGCACATGCTCCTGGTGCTTCTCTGCTCTGACTTCGCCACTGGTCTTTTTTTGGTGATCTTGCAGTGCTTCCCGAGGAAGAATATGCTGAGCGGATGTGGAGAGAGGCGCATATTCACTGAACTGCTCAGATTCAACTTTGGGTGGATACAATTCCCTTTTTCGAGAACATAATTGAGCCTGGGGATCACGTTCTCCTCCAAAAGTATGCAATAGACCGCCCCAGTCGGTGTCCATTTCACATCTCTTATTCTGCACGCACCTCCAAAGAATTGGTTTTGAATGCCTTTGTTTGTTCCTGCCAGCCCTCTAGGTTGAAGGTCAGGAGGGTCAGAGGGAGACCTGACCCTGTCACGTGACACACGTCCACACCGGGTGAGGCGCACACCTGCGCCTCCGAATGAGCCACTGGTCTGTAACTGGTGGACACGTAGCCACCACCACGTACAGCAAGCCCAGATCGGAGACGGATGGTGCATACCTGCCTCTCTCCTGATACTGCTACATGGAATGCGAGGAAAACAAATGGAGTTCAGCGGGTTTTCACTGCGCTTAAGAGAAGGTGCTCATGGGCGAGTCTAGTGTGCACTGTGTCATGGGCGAATCTAGTGTGTACTGTTTCATGAGCGAGTCTAGAGTGCACTGTGTCGTGGGCGAGTCTAGTGTGCACTGTATCATGGGCGAGTCTAGTCTGCACTGTGTCATGTGCGAGTCTAGTGTGCACTGTGTCATGGGCGAGTCTAGTGTGCACTGTGTCATGGGCGAGTCTAGTCTGCACTGTGTCATGTGCGAGTCTAGTGTGCACTGTATCATGGGCGAGTCTAGTCTGCACTGTGTCATGTCCGAGTCTAGTGTGCACTGTGTTGTGGGCGAGTCTAGTGTGTACTGTTTCATGAGCGAGTCTAGAGTGCACTGTGTCATGGGCGAGTCTAGTGTGCACTGTGTTGTGGGCGAGTCTAGTGTGCACTGTGTCATGGGCGAGTCTAGTGTGCACTGTGTCATGGGCGAATCTAGTGTGTACTGTTTCATGAGCGAGTCTAGAGTGCACTGTGTCGTGGGCGAGTCTAGTGTGCACTGTATCATGGGCGAGTCCAGTGTGCACTGTGTCATGTGCGAGTCTAGTGTGCACTGTATCATGGGCGAGTCTAGTCTGCACTGTGTCATGTGCGAGTCTAGTGTGCACTGTATCATGGGCGAGTCTAGTCTGCACTGTGTCATGTGCGAGTCTAGTGTGCACTGTGTTGTGGGCGAGTCTAGTGTGCACTGTGTCATGGGCGAGTCTAGTCTGCACTGTGTCATGTGCGAGTCTAGTGTGCACTGTATCATGGGCGAGTCTAGTGTGCACTGTGTCATGTGCGAGTCTAGTGTGCACTGTGTCATGGGCGAGTCTAGTGTGCACTGTGTCATGGGCGAATCTAGTGTGCACTGTGTTGTGGGCGAGTCTAGTCTGCACTGTGGCTTGGGCGAGTCTAGTGTGTACTGTGTCATGGGCGAGTCTAGTCTGCACTGTGTCATGTGCGAGTCTAGTGTGCACTGTATCATGGGCGAGTCTAGTGTGTACTGTGTCATGGGCGAGTCTAGTGTGCACTGTGTCATGGGCGAATCTAGTGTGTACTGTTTCATGAGCGAGTCTAGTGTGCACTGTGTCATGGGGAATCTAGTGTGTACTGTTTCATGAGCGAGTCTAGTGTGCACTGTGTCATGGGCGAGTCTAGTGTGCACTGTGTCATGGGCGAATCTAGTGTGTACTGTTTCATGAGCGAGTCTAGTGTGCACTGTGTCATGGGCGAATCTAGTGTGTACTGTTTCATGAGCGAGTCTAGAGTGCACTGTGTCATGGGCGAGTCTAGTGTGCACTGTGTCATGGGCGAGTCTAGTGTGCACTGTATCATGGGCGAGTCTAGTGTGCACTGTGTCATGGGCGAGTCTAGTGTGCACTGTGTCATGGGCGAGTCTAGTGTGCACTGTGGTCTTGGGCGAGTCTAGAGTGTACTGTGCCATGGGCGAGTCTAGTCTGCACTGTGTCATGTGCGAGTCTAGTGTGCACTGTGTCATGGGCGAGTCTAGTGTGCACTGTGTTGTGGGCGAGTCTAGTGTGCACTGTGTCATGGGCGAGTCTAGTGTGCACTGTGTCATGTGCGAGTCTAGTCTGCACTGTGCCATGGTCGAGTCTAGTCTGCACTGTGTCTTGGGCGAGTCTAGAGTGCACTGTATCATGTGCGAGTCTAGTCTGCACTGTGTCATGTGCGAGTCTAGTGTGCACTGTATCATGGGCGAGTCTAGTGTGCACTGTGTCATGTGCGAGTCTAGTCTGCACTGTGTCATGGGCGAGTCCAGTGTGCACTGTGGCATGGGCGAGTCTAGTGTGCACTGTATCATGGGCGAGTCTAGTGTGCACTGTGTCATGTGCGAGTCTAGTCTGCACTGTGTCATGGGCGAGTCCAGTGTGCACTGTGGCATGGGCGAGTCTAGTCTGCACTGTGTCATGGGCGAGTCTAGTGTGCACTGTGTCATGGGCGAGTCTAGTGTGCACTGTGTCTTGGGCGAGTCTAGTGTGCACTGTATCATGGGCGAGTCTAGTCTGCACTGTGTCATGGGCGAGTCTAGTGTGCACTGTGTCATGGGCGAGTCTAGTGTGCACTGTGTCATGGGCGAGTCTAGTGTGCACTGTGTCATGGGCGAGTCTAGTGTGTACTGTGTCATGGGCGAGTCTAGTGTGTACTGTGTCATGGGCGAGTCTAGTGTGCACTGTATCATGGGCGAGTCTAGTGTGCACTGTGTCATGTGCGAGTCTAGTGTGCACTGTGTCATGGGCGAGTCTAGTGTGCACTGTGTCATGGGCGAGTCTAGTGTGCACTGTGTCATGGGCGAGTCTAGAGTGCACTGTGTCATGGGCGAGTCTAGTCTGCACTGTGTCATGTGCGAGTCTAGTGTGCACTGTGTCATGGGCGAGTCTAGTGTGCACTGTGTTGTGGGCGAGTCTAGTCTGCACTGTGGCATGGGCGAGTCTAGTGTGTACTGTGTTGTGGGCGAGTCTAGTGTGTACTGTGTCATGGGCGAGTCTAGTGTGCACTGTGTCATGGGCGAGTCTAGTGTGCACTGTGTCATGGGCGAGTCTAGTGTGCACTGTGTTGTGGGCGAGTCTAGTGTGCACTGTGTCTTGGGCGAGTCTAGTGTGCACTGTGTTGTGGGCGAGTCTAGTGTGCACTGTGTCATGGGCGAGTCTAGTCTGCACTGTGTGCATGGGCGAGTCTAGTGTGCACTGTGCCATGGTCGAGTCTAGTGTGCACTGTGTCATGGGCGAGTCTAGTCTGCACTGTGTCATGGGCGAGTCTAGTGTGCACTGTGTCATGGGCGAGTCTAGTCTGCACTGTGTCATGGGCGAGTCTAGTGTGCACTGTGTCATGGGCGAGTCTAGTGTGCACTGTGTCATGGGCGAGTCTAGTGTGCACTGTGTCATGGGCGAGTCTAGTGTGCACTGTGTCATGGGCGAGTCTAGTGTGCACTGTGTCATGGGCGTATGTCTAGTGTGCACTGTGTCATGGGCGAGTCTAGTGTGCACTGTGTCATGGGCGAGTCTAGTGTGCACTGTGTCATGGGCGAGTCTAGTGTGCACTGTGTCATGGGCGAGTCTAGTGTGCACTGTGTCATGGGCGAGTCTAGTGTGCACTGTGTCATGGGCGAGTCTAGTGTGCACTGTGTCATGGGCGAGTCTAGTGTGCACTGTGTCATGGGCGAGTCTAGTGTGCACTGTGTCATGGGCGAGTCTAGTGTGCACTGTGTCATGGGCGAGTCTAGTGTGCACTGTGTCATGGGCGAGTCTAGTGTGCACTGTGTCATGGGCGAGTCTAGTGTGCACTGTGTCATGGGCGAGTCTAGTGTGCACTGTGTCATGGGCGAGTCTAGTCTGCACTTGTGTCATGGGCGAGTCTAGTGTGCACTGTGTCATGGGCGAGTCTAGTGTGCACTGTGTCATGGGCGAGTCTAGTGTGCACTGTGTCATGGGCGAGTCTAGTGTGCACTGTGTCATGGGCGAGTCTAGTGTGCACTGTGTCATGGGCGAGTCTAGTTGCACTGTGTGCACTGTGTCATGGGCGAGTCTAGTCTAGTGTGCACTGTGTCATGGGCGAGTCTAGTGTGCACTGTGTCATGGGCGAGTCTAGTGTGCACTGTGTCATGGGCGAGTCTAGTGTGCACTGTGTCATGGGCGAGTCTTGACTGTGTATATGTGCACTGTGTCATGGGCGAGTCTAGTGTGCACTGTGTCATGGGCGAGTCTAGTGTGCACTGTGTCATGGGCGAGTCTAGTGTGCACTGTGTCATGGGCGAGTCTAGTGTGCACTGTGTCATGGGCGAGTCTAGTGTGTGCACTGTGTCATGGGCGAGTCTAGTGTGCACTGTGTCATGGGCGAGTCTAGTGTGCACTGTGTCATGGGCGAGTCTAGTGTGCACTGTGTCATGGGCGAGTCTAGTGTGCACTGTGTCATGGGCGAGTCTAGTGTGCACTGTGTCATGGGCGAGTCTAGTGTGCACTGTGTCATGGGCGAGTCTAGTGTGCACTGTGTCATGGGCGAGTCTAGTGTGCACTGTGTCATGGGCGAGTCTAGTGTGCACTGTGTCATGGGCGAGTCTAGTGTGCACTGTGTCATGGGCGAGTCTAGTGTGCACTGTGTCATGGGCGAGTCTAGTGTGCACTGTGTCATGGGCGAGTCTAGTGTGCACTGTGTCATGGGCGAGTCTAGTGTGCACTGTGTCATGGGCGAGTCTAGTGTGCACTGTGTCATGGGCGAGTCTAGTGTGCACTGTGTCATGGGCGAGTCTAGTGTGCACTGTGCACTGTGTCATGGGCGAGTCTAGTGTGCACTGTGTCATGTGCGAGTCTAGTGTGCACTGTGTCATGGGCGAGTCTAGTGTGCACTGTGTCATGGGCGAGTCTAGTGTGCACTGTGTCATGGGCGAGTCTAGTGTGCACTGTGTCATGGGCGAGTCTAGTGTGCACTGTGTCATGGGCGAGTCTAGTGTGCACTGTGTCATGGGCGAGTCTAGTGTGCACTGTGTCATGGGCGAGTCTAGTGTGCACTGTGTCATGGGCGAGTCTAGTGTGCACTGTGTCATGGGAGGTGTGACGTGTCATGAGTCTAGTGTGCACTGTGTCATGGGCGAGTCTAGTGTGCACTGTGTCATGGGCGAGTCTAGTGTGCACTGTGTCATGGGCGAGTCTAGTGTGCACTGTGTCATGGGCGAGTCTAGTGTGCACTGTGTTGTGGGCGAGTCTAGTGTGCACTGTGACATGGGCGAGTCTAGTGTGCACTGTGTCATGGGCGAGTCTAGTGTGCACTGTGTCATGGGCGAGTCTAGTGTGCACTGTGTCATGGGCGAGTCTAGTGTGCACTGTGTCATGGGCGAGTCTAGTGTGCACTGTGTCATGGGCGAGTCTAGTGTGCACTGTGTCATGGGCGAGTCTAGTGTGCACTGTGTCATGGGCGAGTCTAGTGTGCACTGTGTCAAGTGATGGCGAGTCTAGTGTGCACTGTGTCATGGGCGAGTCTAGTGTGCACTGTGTCATGGGCGAGTCTAGTGTGCACTGTGCCATGGGCGAGTCTAGTGTGCACTGTGTCATGGGCGAGTCTAGTGTGCACTGTGTCATGGGCGAGTCTAGTGTGCACTGTGTCATGGGCGAGTCTAGTGTGCACTGTGTCATGGGCGAGTCTAGTGTGCACTGTGTCATGGGCGAGTCTAGTCTGCACTGTGTCATGGGCGAGTCTAGTGTGCACTGTGTCATGGGCGAGTCTAGTGTGCACTGTGTCATGGGCGAGTCTAGTGTGCACTGTGTCATGGGCGAGTCTAGTGTGTACTGTGTCATGGGCGAGTCTAGTGTGTACTGTGTCATGGGCGAGTCTAGTGTGCACTGTGTCATGGGCGAATCTAGTGTGCACTGTGTTGTGGGCGAGTCTAGTCTGCACTGTGGCTTGGGCGAGTCTAGTGTGTACTGTGTCATGGGCGAGTCTAGTCTGCACTGTGCCATGGGCGAGTCTAGTGTGCACTGTGTCATGGGCGAGTCTAGTCTGCACTGTGCCATGGTCGAGTCTAGTCTGCACTGTGTCATGGGCGAGTCTAGTGTGCACTGTGTCTTGGGCGAGTCTAGTGTGTACTGTGTCATGGGCGAGTCTAGTGTGCACTGTGTCATGGGCGAGTCTAGTCTGCACTGTGGCTTGGGCGAGTCTAGTGTGTACTGTGCCATGGGCGAGTCTAGTGTGTACTGTGTTGTGGGCGAGTCTAGTCTGCACTGTGTCTTGGGCGAGTCTAGTGTGTACTGTGTCATGGGCGAGTCTAGTGTGTACTGTGTTGTGGGCGAGTCTAGTCTGCACTGTGTCGTGGGCGAGTCTAGTGTGCACTGTGCCATGGGCGAGTCTAGTGTGCACTGTGTCATGGGCGAGTCTAGTCTGCACTGTGGCTTGGGCGAGTCTAGTGTGTACTGTGCCATGGGCGAGTCTAGTGTGTACTGTGCCATGGGCGAGTCTAGTCTGCACTGTGCCATGGGCGAGTCTAGTCTGCACTGTGCCATGGTCGAGTCTAGTGTGCACTGTGTCATGGGCGAGTCTAGTGTGCACTGTGTCATGGGCGAGTCTAGTCTGCACTGTGCCATGGGCGAGTCTAGTCTGCACTGTGCCATGGTCGAGTCTAGTGTGTACTGTGCCATGGGCGAGTCTAGTCTGCACTGTGCCATGGGCGAGTCTAGTGTGTACTGTGTAATGGGCGAGTCTAGTCTGCACTGTGCCATGGGCGAGTCTAGTCTGCACTGTGCCATGGGCGAGTCTAGAGTGTACTGTGCCATGCGCTCAGCTGGTGCGACACATTCTTTCCATCTGCAGGTATAGGGAAAGCATAGCTTAGTGATATACATGTCCTCATCCAGCACACTCCCGTGAGGTATCGTATTAATGGCCCGGATGTTCTGCATACTTTATGGACGTTATGAGATAATAATTGCACGCATTGGCAAACATTGAAATCAACCTCGAATCCCACATCGTGTCATGAGCAGTGATTTGAAGCCAGGTATCCAGCACTATCGACATAATCGGCAACAACACCTCGATATCTATGATCATCACAGCGATCATCATGGCTGCCCCCCGTTATGTTCATCGCCCATATTCCCTCGCGGAGTAAGAATCCAGAATTCCAGCTGCCCACACCGATCCCAAGCAGACATAAGCAGGCAGATGACAATCTTGATCGGAACCTTCTTTGTCAGAGGTGCTTACTGCTCACGTGGCTGCCGCACGTGCTGTACGTCACATCACAAGCCGGCTCCGAACAGCTCCCAAAACACGCTCACCTCGATGAAATGCGGGGGCAGGTGGTGGCTACGTATGGAAGGGACGGGTCTTAGCGTAAATCCCCGACACATACTGGTGGAGAGATCAGATAGGTTATCACAAGAATCGCATCTTGGATAGACGGTGGGAGGACCGTGCTGAGACGAATGCTGATACCACCAGCATAGGGCGCTTATAAGGGCGGTGGGCGACCAAGCCAAGGCATTAAAAGCGCAGTGCACTCGAATTTCCGTGCACATAAGTCTTATGCGCATCGTTGTCGGTGTGTATACGGTCACTTGCCTCCAGGCATGTATGCAGAGCTGAAATGACAGTCGGGCTGGACCAGGCTGCTTAGATGAAGTTGTGTGCTATTTATTTCAGTTATTTGAGGGAATGCTTGCAATTTTGTGCGGGTTAGGGATAAAGCAGTACCAAAGAAAGCATCCAGATTCAGATATGGGCGAGGCATGCTTCCCAAGGGATTGTGAAAATCTTCCTGTGAGCGGCCAATAACAAGAAAGGAAGTACGTCAAGATGTTTACCAGTATGGGAGATATGCGTAATGCACCTGTGCATCATCGTCGTTACGAAATGCTTAGAGAAACAGTGCTAGTTTTGCATATGTTCCATTATTAGTCGCCACTTTTCGGCCACTATATCTAGATAAAAATCTGGTGCTGTTTATGTAGGGAAGGTTTTTCCAGCGTTGAACGTCCTCCATACGTCCTGTGATTTGTGCTTGTAGATAGTAAGTGAATTACTCATTTGGACTTGATCACTTCTAAGAAAAGCAAGTCACTCTGATTGTGTGAGCCAATGAAGAGCACGTGCCCATGTAGCGCCTGAGAGCCGCCATATCCGAGAGACATAATTCAATCTGGGCCGTGTTTGGAGATTTTATTAACGTATTGTTGGCACCAGCTGAATTTGAGCTGACGTCGTCGTGCGGAGGGGCGATAACGCGCACGTAATTAAATTCCCCGCCTCAGTCGTGCTACCGCATGGGAGATGCAGCCAGTGCTGTGGTGAAATAGAAGTCCAACTCCACTGTCGAGCCTCAGGCTCGGCTGTCCGAATTTCTGATGGAGCTATTGGACGGGTAGACGTGTCTCTCTCTCTCTCTCTCTTCTCTCTCTCTTTTTTTTTTTTTTTCTTTTTTTTTTTTTTTTTTTTTTTTTTCTTCTCTCTCTCTCTCTCTCTCTCTCTCTCTCTCTCTCTCTCTCCCTACACAGTCGGATGGAGTGACCGACACAGCTGATGACAGCAGTAATGCTGTTGCTGGATTCACGCTGGGAACTGCTATCAACCACATCATCATGTAACTTTGGACAATTCACGCCGTTCATTAACCGACTGATTAAATAGTCAGCTGTGGGCAGAATTGTGCAGCCTCGTTGGTAAAAAATATCGACTTGACTACAAAAAAGTCCCTTTAACAATAACCTCACAACATTTCATTGGAAACCTCACTTGACACTACAATGGGCTGCATTGCTTCTTCACCGCTCTGTCACGTCCGTGCGCCTCCGGATATAAATATTTGATGCGTGAAGTGCAGCCCTCCACCCACACACTTGTATGTGGCCTAATGAATATCTGGTCATATGAATAGCAACGCTCATGAATGGATAAACACAAAGGAACTGACATCAGATAATGCTTACCAATGGCTTCCGTCATAGTAATCCTAGCGACTTAAATCATTTTTATCTTTATATATATATATATATATATATATTTATATATATATATGTATATATATATATATATATATATACATATATAAATGTATGCATATATATGTACATAATCTACATGTATTATGTGTGTGTTTTAAAGCAGATTATCTTCCCGATATTCGACCAACGTCCACGGACCATGGAGCATACCGTAGTATTGCTCCTGATTCACCATTGATCCAAGC
The DNA here is from genome assembly GCA_034440615.1 of Ashinkailepas kermadecensis. Lineage (NCBI taxonomy): Eukaryota > Metazoa > Arthropoda > Thecostraca > Neolepadidae > Ashinkailepas > Ashinkailepas kermadecensis. Next base: position 1,123,141 of record JAOTOM010005181.1, read on the forward strand.
ATTGGCGTCCGCGCTCTACCACAGACCCCTTACATCGACATATTCGCCGGGGATCCTCGACAGGTCACAGCATCGACATGCCCCGCTGCCAGCCGGCGACGATGCTGCTAATTAGAGCCATTGAGACAGTGCTTGGGTGCGCCGGCGGGCGGGCGGATAGCCTGAATCCTCGTGACGGCTGTGCCTGCCGTCGCCGTGACTCTCCATTACCGACCGGTGGACAGCGGAGAGCGGCTGAACACTGCAGGACGCTGGCGCAGCCGCGTACCGCCGGAAGCCGCGCGCAAGGGTTGCGAGACGCCGGCGCGATTGGTTACGGTCGGAGCTGAAGGGTTCGCCACAGACAGCCCGATTGGACGTCGACACGGGTCGTACCGGTCGGCTTCTGTTCCAGAGCGAACGGGGAAAGGGGGACACAAAGCGAGGCGTAGAGCGCCAGCTCGGCTGGGTTCCGGGTCGTCTGTCTTCACGGGCGTTAGCGGAATGGTCATTGGTCACAGGACCACAGGACTGCCGACTGGTCCGTCCAGCCGGCCGCCACTCAGCTGGCTGAGCAGCTGGGACAGGACTGACAGGAAGCTGGAGGAGCTGCCAATGGGCCGAGACGAACAGAGCTGGAGGAGGACTTTCCATTGGGCCGATACAAATGGAGCTGGAGGAAGGTTGGTCATCGGACCAAGACATATAGCGTTGGCGGAGGACTGGTTATTGAGCCGAGACGAACAGAGCTGGAGGAGGACTTTTCATTGGACCGAGACAAATAGGGCTGGAGGAGGACTGGCGAGCAGAGCTGGAGTAGGACTTTTCATTGGGCCCAGACATATGGAGTTGGGGGAGGACGTCATTGGGCCAATACAAACAGCGTTGAACTCTCAGACGATCAGACAGGCGATCAGAGTCGACCTTGACCGCCTGAAAAGCCTTCCAGCCTGTATATCACGCATATCGCATGTAAACTGCATATCATGGGGGAAGATATACCCTTGGCCAGATGATTTACCTCCCTTTCCTTCCTGCAACTTGAGACGTGGTTGCGTCCTGGACCACGACACAGTCACCACACCATATATCTTAAGTTAAATATTCATCGAAAACGTCAGAACTGACATATCAGTGAACCGGGGCGATATCCAAATGCAGTTAATCATCCAATCAAAAGGCCCTTGATTACATATTGATGGACTATAAGCACTAATCAGGAACAAGTCACCTGTGCTGCAGTACGTCGAGGGGGTTCTACAACAACTTGCTCAATCTCATTATGGAGCAGGTTATTGTCGTTCGAGATAGAAGAGGACCATGCAGGAATCATATCTTTAAAGCTTGCCGTGCTGTCAGGAGTACGCGACATAGCGGTCGCCTCGTGGCGGAATTGCTGCAATATATGAACTTTCGCGATGCAAGACTCGACCAAGACATAAATGGTGGTTGAGTTGAATTTTGTGTGATTCGAATTTCAGCATGGCCGTCGGTCGCAACCGTAGCCCATTAGGGTGGGTCATGCTTTTTATTTTTGATAAATAAATTGCGAAGGGTGTTCAAATAATGTAGTTTGGTGTGTAGAACACAAATCTGACTTTATTTTTTAATTCTGATAACCTAACCTACATGAATTTGCAGTTGAATATTGTAAAATTTGGGATTATCTTGCTATTTTTCCAGGATTAATTGAATTTGGTTTCTTGTCCCATCTAGCTCAGCAGTCCTCATAATATAGGTGTTTTGAGGAGGTTCATCGAGTGAAAATCGAAATTTATATGACTTAGCCTAGTCAGTTATTAAATTTGACGCTGGTAACGCTCTCAGGCGCATACATTATTGGCGAACAAATTATAAGTGGTGCGGGGATATTTGTGACGCAATATACAAGTGAAGTCACTACTGGTCGCTCTGTGTGGTCTGTGGTTTGGGGAGAGGGAGTCCAGTCCGACATTTTAGTCCAGGATGGAAGGGATGGAATGAATGCGAATTGCATTAGCATTTCATGACATATTGCGTTGAGTTATGAACTAGTTAAATAAATGTTTCAACTCCGAACAAGGAAGACATCAAGTTCTCATCTGAGTAGTCTTTTTGGCAATGGGTGGAAGCTGTTCGTGTCTGAACCGTCAACTGGGAGGGATATCCTGGGGTATGGCATCTACTTGAGAGATACACTTGAGAGTAAAGATGAATGACAGGAGAACTACCCAGTGGACCAGGCTGTGAGTGACATCTACCTGGTCTGATTTGTCAGTGGGGCAAATCTAATGCTCTTTTCAGGCCACCTGCTTCGATGAAAATGTGATCATCATGTCCAAGCTCATTGAGGTCTGGAATTCGGCAGTGCAGTGTTCTCTTGGGAAGGGCAAACTTGATGCCAAAGAGAGGTCCGTCGCAGTCAAGTTAGACATGGTATTTGATATTTTGACTTGCAAGTGTCAAATTAACAGTTGTCATCCAAGCTCACATGAACTGCTCCTGTAGCAGAGAGAAAAGATTCCTGTGAAAGGGCTTGCCTTCATCAAGGGGCAAAAAGAGAAGGCTGAACGTAAAGGATTCCCACAACATGGGAAGCCCTGATCTGTCAGGGCTGGGATCTGGGATTGGAGAGAAGTGGTGTTGAGGATAACTTTGTCCTTGAAATTGCCTGTGAGCCTGCAGCGAAGGTACAGAACAACTGTGATGAGATTACAATCCTGCATCCTCATTGATGGCCGGACTGATCTGACCAGTGTGGTGATGGATTTGATGGAAGCTGAGGGCAGTGACTAATCTTTCCTGCACGTATCAAAGGAGAACACTGTGATGTTGCTAGTGAACCTGGCAGCTATTATCTGCTCCACTTTACCTCAGATAAAGGAACTAAAGAGGAGTCGAATGCTGAGTAGATTACCAAGTTCCTCCTTTCCTGCCTGAAAGACAGGGGTTTTGATAAGACCTTGTGGGCCATTGGAGGAGATTCAACAAATGCGAACACTGGTGTGAATGCCGAAGTAATACGGAAGCTGGAGCTGCACGTGGGGAGAAAGCTGATCTGGCTGGTGTGCAGCCTGCACACTGTTGAACTTCCCTTGCGCCGTCTCGTTGTTGACCTTGATGCCCATACTCTGTCAAACAACACATGTTCTGAGCCAATAGGAAAGCTTCTTGATTCTGCCACATACTTGGATATCAATCCAAGCCTCCCCGGATCTCTGCTGGCCCTTCACTGATCAAGCTGCCTAACAAGGTTCAAGATCTCTCAACTGATCAACACCATGGCCCTAAGATTGTCTGTGCAGTCAGGGATAGAGTGCTTCCTGTACGGTTGGCCCTGTTGGAGATTAGACCAGTGAACCACAGCCGTTGGCTCATTACAACGAGCAGACTTCTCAAGCTCTGGGTGTCAAAGCACGGACTTAAAGGAAAGAACTTGAAGAATCTGCAATTCATTGTGCAATTCATCATTGGACTACTCTATCCATGTTGGTTCACTGTGAAGATCAAGCACTCCTGGATCGAAGGGCTTGGACACATCCTGTTTCAGTTGGACTGCCTCAAGTCCCAAAGGAAGGAGGTGTTGGACCTTATGATGCCGACTGTGAGAGTATCTGCTTGGCATGCCCACAGTGAAGCCATAATCCAAACACTGCTGTGCTCTGAGGATCAAAAGGAGAGGATTGGGGGGGGGGGGAGAGTCGCCATCAGGGCAGAGGAGGACCCAGATACTCAGCCGAGGGACCTCTATGTCAGAATCAGGACACCTGACATCAATCGTGATGCTTTCAGCATTGTCGACTTGGTTAGCTGGTCAGATTTCGTGTCAGAGCCACCTCTCATCTGCTCCCTAAGCAACTCAGAGATTAAGACCTTCATCAACACCCCCATGGAGGTGCTCAGCTGGCCTTGCCACACACGACTTATTGAGAGTTGTTAAACTGGTGACTGATGCTTCTGCTAAGTACTTCGCACAGGAAAAGAGGTATAGAGGGATCAGGGCTCAGGAGACCAGCAGGAGGCTGATGTCCAAGAATGAGTCAAAGCAGGACTTATGCAACCTGGCAGAGTTCAGGAAGTCACGAATTGTTCCTTGTAATTGCATCCAGTGATGTGCATGCAGTTCACCTGTTAATAAAGATGTAAACTTGATTTGACTTTGTCAATATACATGATTTCCCGTATATCTTTTAACATCTAATAAAGGGGCTCGAAAGAGTAATATTTGCGATTGAAAGCTCCATGATTGATGCAGGTCATGGTTATACTATCCAAAATATAAACTCATATTTGAATTCCTTAAAAAAAAACAACAACATCATTTAGACACCCATCTTGTTAAAATTTCCTTCAATTTAATTTTGGCACCGGAGTATGACCTACCCATGCGCCTGAGAATGGTCACCCGCCGAAGGTCGATATTATTATATCATCATAAAATCAGCAAGCGACACAGCTTAATAAGAACCACAGGGGTCAATCTAAGTTAAGCCTATAAAGGAGAGATACTATAAGACGAGAAAACGGATACCGACACACTATCTACACAATGAATACCATATCCCCGCCCAAAAGGAGCCATCCACCCCAACCCACCCAGCGCCGTTCACCTGACACACTGCACAACACACCCCTCCATACCCACGCCTGCCTACAATCTTCAAACTCCTTCACCCACGCCTGCCCAAAGGGGCCTGCACAGCACACGCCCAGCAACACAAATCACACCCCATCCATCACCAATTAAAACTAAGAACAAAATTACCGAATCTAAAAAATGTGTGCACCCTAATTTTAAATGCATTCAATGGGGGACTCCCCACTGCATCAGCGGGCAGCATATTCCATTGATAAACCACTCTTTGATTGAAAACCTGTTGGCGTTTAGCTGTCCTAAACCTTGGCTTGTCCAACCTGAATTGATGACCCCGATGTGCTACTCTAAATATAATAACATCATTCATATTAACATCATCTGACCCTTTAGCGATTTTAATCATTTCAACCATGTCACCCCTAATCTCCTATATGAGTAAGTACACAGCTAATGCTATAAGCCTTTTTCATATTCTAAGTTACCTTGTCTACTCATAACTCTAGTCGCTTTCCTCTGCCCTGTTTCTAGCGTGCCTATGTCTCTTTCTAGGTAAGGACGACATGCTTGCACACAATATTCTAAGTCGGGTTGCAGATAGGCTAAGTATAGTTATTTTCAAAATAATTTATTGCTCTTCTACCTCACACTCCTATTAATGATTCGTATCATTCTGATTGCCGTGTTTCTGGCTGAGATACATTGTTTTCTGCTCTAAGGTTACTTGAAATTAACACACCTAATTTTATTTCTTCTTCCATGACACCCAATTCCCCACCTTCCATTGCATATACATATGTTTCACCTGCAGAACCCAGATGCATAACCTCACACTTACCATAGTTGAAAGACATCTGACATTTATTATTCCACTTCTTAAACCCTCCAAGTCTAGTTGAATATTACCGGATTTATCACTATTGTTAGCCACTCCTACCAGCTTCATGTCATCAACAAGTTTAAACTCCCTATTCACCAGCCCTACCTCAATGTTCTTCACGAAGATGATAAAGAAAAGTGGACCTAAAACGGAGCCCTGTGGCACTCCACTGAGAACATCCTGCCATTCAGATATACATCCATTTAATACTACTCTTTGTTTACTTCCCCTTAACCATGCTTCAATCCAACCTATAACTTTTCCATCAACCCTGTAGAGGTTGTGCCAATCACGATGAGGCTGGACGTTCTAATTGATCAGTTTTTATAATATTTTGCAAACTAGTGATGCCAAACTGACTGGCCTGTAATTCATCGATTTATCTTTGGTTCACCGCAATAGGTAGGACAAGATCAGTGTGCAATATGCACACTTTCCGCTCCAGCATGCCACCATGATTGAAATAAATGATTGATTGATTGAGGAAGGTCAAAGTAGGAACGTCACTCGTTCGAAATTCACGTGTTATACGGGAAATACAGCTTTTCGTATATCATCATACATCGCTTTTACACTGTGACAATCCTTCGACATGCCAAGGCGGTTACCATAGCTTAGAAATACGCAAAGGTGTGTGGGTACAATGATAGAAGAATGCTCTCACCCTATGACCAGAGGGAGGATTACCGAGAAATGCATTGCATGTTTGCGTACGACTGCGATGAACCATCGACAATCGCCAGCCAGAACTCCGAAGAAAAGTTGTATTTATACCTTCAGAGACAGAGAGCGGGCAGTGCAGGAGACAGAGAGCGGGAAGTGCAGGAGACAGAGAGAGGGCAGTGCAGGCAGTGAGAGCAGATCGTGCACGTCAAAACATCAGTTAAGGCCACCACAGCACACCACAGCACACCACAGCACACCACAGCACACCACACCACACCACACCACACCACACCACACAGCACAATACCACACCACACAGCACAATACCACACCACACCACACCACACCACACCACACCACACCACACAGCACAATACCACACCACACCACACCACACCACACCACACCACACCACACCACACCACACCACACAACACCACACCACACAACACCACACAACACAACACAACACAACACAACACCACGCCACGCCACGCCACGACACGACACACCACACCACACCACACCACACCACACCACACCACGCCACACAACACAACACAACACAACACAACACAACACAACACAACACAACACAACACAACACAACACAACACAACACAACACAACACAACACAACACAACACAACACAACACAACACCACACCACACCACACCACACCACACCACACCACACCACACAACACAACACAACACAACACAACACCACACCACACCACACCACACCACACCACACCACGCCACACCACACCACACCACACCACACCACGCCACGCCACGCCACACCACACCACACCACACCACACCACACCACACCACACCACACCACGCCACACCACACCACACCACACCACACCACACCACACCACGCCACGCCACACCACACCACACCACACCACACCACACCACACCACACCACACCACACCACGCCACACCACACCACACCACACCACACCATGCCAGTTTCGAGGTCAGTGACCAGACCATACCCCTGTCGATGTCAGTAACCCTTATCCATGTGCTTGTCACCTCTACCGATGCGCCCGTGAGACCTGCCATGTACCAATGACTCCTGTCGATGTGCCAGTGACCACTGTTGATGTGCCAGTGACCCCTGTCGATATGCCAGTGACCCCTGTAGATGTGCCAGTGACACCTGTCGATGTGCCAGTGACCCCTGTCGATACGCCAGTGACTCCTGTCGATGTGCCAATGACCCCTGTCGATGTGCCAGTGACCCCTGTCGATGTGCCAGTGACCCTGTCGATGTGCCAGTGACCCCTGTCGATGTGCCAATGACAACTATCGATGTGCCAGTGACCCCTGTCGATGTGCCAGTGACCCTGTCGATGTACCAGTGACCCCCGTCGATGTGCCAGTGACCACGACTGGCGGACGCGTCGCTCTGGGCGGCCATTTTCCGTGGTCGTCGCAGCTGTCGGCTGTCCAGCTTTGTCGTCGCTCGGCTGCCAATAAAGGCGCCGAGCGACATTCCTGCGGCTTCGCCCGTCGCGGCATTCATCCGGGCCTGTCGCGATGAGGTTTTATTAATCAAGAGTGGAAAATCGGCGACGGCAGCGGCCGCAGCGGTGCTGGGAGCGGCGCATGCGGCGTGGTCCGCGCCACGACCGTATCGATTTGAAGTGCCAGTGGAGGACGGTGTGGCCGGCCGCCAACGCAGGCAATTGGAAAAAACGACGGGAATTTTTATTGAGTAGCTAAAAAATGGAAACGGGAAAGTCCCATCGTGCTTCGATTCTGGCATTTAGTGGCCGCTTTTTTCGGATATCAATTGGATTCTGTGTGCGACATCAATCTTCAGAATGGCGATGGGTTTCCTTTTTATTAAGCTTGCCGTCACGTCACTACTCGTGGTAAATGTACGGGGCCATCGAGCCTGGCCTAATTCCGCTCAGGATGAATGTCGCGCAGCTACTGAATAGTGGTTTGGACAAATTATTACCACTTTTCTGGATGATTCCCCGCTTATTACTCCCTAGGGGACCATCATTTCGCCGGGAAATGTGACGTCACAGAGCCGAGGGACAGACGGCACAGCGGTGGGCACTGTGCTGTTGTGCCAACCTTACAAACAACTTCCGCCATGATGGAGATACATTGTAGAAGAGCAAAACACACCAATACAATGAACTTAGCTGAGAGAGCATAAGTGCATTCTTTTAAGCTCTCTAGCCTGATGCATCCTATTGAATTCAGCCAAATAACACCAGTTGTAGTAAATGCTTTAGCATGTGCTTTCAAAACAGAACTTGCATTACAAATGCATATCTTTAAAATACAACCTGCGTCTGTTGTCCCAATTTGCGATAACGATAGCGTGTGCAGGTCCAAAGACCAAAATGTCACGGCAGCCATCATGGCTGGAGAGTTTCCCGTACCATCCCACCGTCCTGCATGGGGCCAACGGCAGCTCGGCAAACCGACAGCCCATCGAGAAATCATTATGGAATGCAAACAGTGCACCGGTGCTGCAAACAGAGGCGACAGAGCGGCGTATTTGTCGACGTTTTGTTTCCGAGGTCTGAACACGGCGGAGTAGTTTCCACTGCACACTGCGAACATATTCGAACGTGGGCTGGCCAACAGCTTGAAATGAAGCGGGCTCGACAATGTTGACGCCGCTCACGACTTAATTTGTCGCACCAATAGGGAGCCAATTCCTCAGGGATCCATGGTAGGGGGCTAGTACCCTGAGAACGGTTTTATTTTACGTTTGATGCAGTCGTCTGACAGGATAGGTCCTTTTGAGTCGTCAATCAACAGTGGCTCGAATAGAAAACGGCAAGGACAAATTAATCACGAATGCTGTACTTGTTTAACTAAATATAACCTTATTTCTTGACGGTAATACGTCAATATGCACTTTCTTTAGAAGTGCATTTCATGACTGGAAAAACGACTTTCATAAGGAGTCATTTTCATCCTGCTAGACAAACTATTTGTGAGGCTGCATGGCTATAAAAAGCCAACATTAGCATATTACAACGCAAGCTCCTAGTAGGTTGCCCATGATAACGTATGCTATATATTACACGGTGAGTAGGTAGAACAAATCAATCAAACGATGAGAGGATTCGTCGATGTAGAACAGTGTTAAATACGAAACCCCTAAATTGGGGCGGGCGCATAACCCCCAAAGGCAGGTGCAAAAAGACGAACATGAAAGACATTAGAAGAGAATTTGCCACACGACGAATTTGAGGGCTGGTTTGGCCTGTGATGCAGGACCAGCAGCGATATCATCTATTAGGAAGCGCTCAGAGCAGATTGTCATGAGTTATTGCGCTTCGAACTGCGATGTGCTTCATGTTGTCTGCGTTCTCCGCCGTTTTGCTCATTTGCACTGATGAAGTCCTCTTGAGGGCGAAATGTTCCATTATGCGAAGGTCACCTCCGTATGCGATGTTCCATCATTCATTCTGACTCGTATACTTATATTTGTATTATATTTCCGTGACAACCGTGATTGCATTGATTGCGAACAGGGTATTGATACATTGCTATGCCACTATGTATTTCGTCCGTTCCGCTCACTGAACTGCCATATGTGACTTCAAGACCGATCAACTTCAGATGTTCATTCTGACGATGATCAATCCGGTTGAAACGCCAATAATAATTTTATACAGGAGTAACTTTGCAAATTTGACTTCTCGACTCCAGCAAGAATACAAGACAACGGCCGCAAAATCTTCAAAGAAGAACAGAGAAGCCAATGCAAGATGAAATTGCTTGAGCATTCAATGAGACATCCACACACACACACACACACACACACACATATATATATATATATATATATATATATATATATATATATATATATATATATATATATATATATATATATATATATATATATATATATATATATATATATATATATATATATACATATGTGACCCGTGTGGCCTCGCGAGCCGTGGTTGTGTCGGCTCCGCAGCCATGTGCAGGTCGTGTGGCGACGCGTCGTGTGGCCGACGGCGCCCGAGTCCGTCGATATCACGGGCCGACTGGTGGCTGGTGGACGTCGGGAAGTGTTGGATGTCGTCCCTGTCGACGACCGGTGCGCACGGACACCAGGCCGTCAGGTGCACACAGGCAGGGCGGATCCAGAAATTGTCATGTGGGGAGGGGGGAGGGGTGGCATTTGTCTGGAGCGGCGATATTTCTTCGGAGGGGAGCCACTGCCGCGACAGTGACGTCAGAATCAGGTCAAGCACGTGCCATTCAGATGTAATACAGGATGGTTCACAAAACCCTGGGAAACTGTCCACTTGAATAAAAGCCACTGAACGAAGGCCTACTAGAATGTCTGTGTCCGCCCGTGGTCTAACCAGTACAGGATTATTGTACGATGCATTGTGCCACGACTTACATGTGTGGAGAAGATGATTGAGTAGCCATCAGTGGCGCAGCCATGATTTTCCTAAGGGGGTGTGCGACCCCCCAAATGTGATGAAACAGAGAAAGCTTCCGGCGCGCGAAACCAGCTGAAAATTTAGGGTTTGGTGTGGTGAAAACATAAAAATGCATCGTTTGATCCAGTGTATTTTCGTATACTAAGAGGGGGGGCACCCAGGCCCCTTGGCTGTGCCTCTGGCAGCTATGCATTTCTTCACGTCTGAATATAACCGATACAAAATCAACGTAAAGTGCACCAGCTATTATTAACTTTAGACGTTCCATAATGTTAATTAGGTTCATTTCATGTGCACTTTCGGTTTTGTGCCAGCATGTTAGTACACATTCAAAGCTTTTCAAGCCAGGTCAGTTCTGAAATGTCAAATAACATGCAGCACAGCAGCGAACTGGGCAGTCATGGACATCATGCATTAATACCGCAGTACTGAGCCAGTACCTGGGCCTTTCGGTCTTGTTTAGTGCCCCCTACGGAAATGATCCATATATATATATATATATATATATATATATATATATATATATATATATATATATATATATATATATATATATATATATATATATATATATATATATATTTATACCTTGGAAAACAAATGCTCTGCAATTAAGCCGTTTATAAGTCCTTGTGGCCCCTCGTGATGTCGAATTGTGACCATTTAGTATTTTTCGCTGCAAAACCTGCTTTTGGCGTCCCCTCTGGCGATGAAAGTGACCTTGTTGTTTGATGAGGACCCTCAAGTGGCCAGCTTCGACGGGCAGCCGGAAGTGGATAACAGCTCGTGGCACCCTCCGCTTCATGCGACTCTCAGAGAATATAAGTGGTGACCCACTAGAACATAACTAACACGAGAGAGACTGGGTGACTAGAGGGCGGGGAAGTAGCGTTTACCATAATAGCAACCCACCGTGATAAAGTGCCCAGCGGTTTGCGATGGGAGTGTTTTACGTTGTACGATATAAAATGTGCGGAACTTGATGTCATCTGAACTTGAACTTGATGTTATCTGCTTAGTTTTATGAAACCTGATGCCCACCAAGAAAAACGAAAATTACGTACGATATTTGGGTCGTGTGTTATATTTTGCACTCGTTTCTCGGTATTGCATATCCAGAGATATGGTTGCACCAAGCATTTAAATGAACGCATGGTGCTTCATTTGCAAAGTCAACCGGTTAGATGGTGTTTTCTGGTGCAAGTTAGTGGTAGTAAATGGCAGTGTTGTAGTAATGCTTTCATAAATCAGCAAAGTCAACTAATACTGCATCCCCGACTCCAATTTTACTTACGTAGCGTCAACAAGAAAGACAAACCAATCCAGCGGTAGACAAGTAAGCAGTCAATAGGATCAAGCAAATGCTAGATTACGACAACCTGCAGGAAGGTCTGGGCCTATTTTACTTCTTGAGTAAAATATCTGGTAAAACAATCCCCTGGCTCACGTGATACACGACTAAAAGCGATCACGGAGCATGACTGGCGGCTTTTTACTGCCTCCCTATGGTGTGTTGAGCGCACTCCCCGCTGCCCCGCTTGACCCGCTAATGCAATTCGCCGGCATCCAGAGTGAATTAGCATTGTTTTCGGTGGGGCGGCGCAGCCTAACCATATCAAACCTCCATCTGGTTACATTCACTCGATAACTCACTTAATCACGTAAAATCTGGGCGCGGGACAGCGGCAGGCGGGGAAGCCTGTCGGCAGTTGGCCCACGTTCTGCTGAGCAATACCGAGCAGCTGTGTCGATAAAAGCCGCGCACCGTGTACGACTAGAGGTGGTTAGTTGTGAGGGCGTGAGGAACAAGAGCAGGGTCAGGTGGCCGAAGCATGGTGTGTCTTTAGGGCTGACAATGAATTCAAGTGGAGGGGAGTTACAAAGATGGATGCACCTAATCTCGCAGCTTTTTCTCTCCTCAGCTACATTCCCCCATCGCTCTCCTTTCACATTCCCGAATTCTTATTTTCAAATTGGGACACCGGAGAGCAAGGGCTCTCTCTCTCTGTCTCTGTCTCTGTCTCTGTCTCTGTCTCTGTCTCTGTCTCTGTCTCTGTCTCTGTCTCTGTCTCTGTCTCTGTCTCTGTCTCTATCTATATTTCTAGCTCTATCTCTATCTCTATCTCTATCTCTATCTCTACCTCTATCTATATCCTATCTCTATCTCTATCTCTATCTCTATTTCTATCTCTATCTGTATCTCTATCTCTATCTCTATATCTATCTCTATCTCTATCTGTATCTCTATCTGTATCTCTATCTCTATCTCTATCTATATCTCTATCTCTATCTCTATCTCTATCTCTATCTCTATCTCTATCTCTATCTCTATCTCTGTCCCCATCTCTAGCTTTATCTCTGTCTCTGTGTCTGTCTCTGTTTCTGTCTCTGTCTCTGTCTCTGTCTCTGTCTCTGTCTCTGTCTCTGTCTCTGTCTCTGTCTCTGTCTCTGTCTCTGTCTCTGTCTCTGTCTCTGTCTCTGTCTCTGTCTCTGTCTCTATCCCCATATCTAGCTTTATCTCTGTCTCTGTGTCTGTCTCTGTCTCTGTCTCTGTCTCTGTCTCTGTCTCTGTCTCTGTCTCTGTCTCTGTCTCTGTCTCTGTCTCTGTCTCTGTCTCTGTCTCTGTCTCTGTCTCTATCTCTATCCCCATCTCTAGCTTTATCTATGTCTCTGTGTCTGTCTCTGTCTCTGTCTCTGACTCTGCCTCTGACTCTGTTTTTGTTTCTATCTCTGTCTCTGGATCTGTCTCTGTCTCTGTGTCTGTCTCTGTCTCTGTTTCTGTCTCTGTCTCTGTCTCTGTCTCCGTCTCTGTCTCTGTCTCTATCTATATCCCCATCTCTAGCTTTATATCTGTCTCTGTGTCTGTCTCTGTCTCTGTCTCTGACTCTGACTCTGCCTCAGACTCTGTTCTTGTCTCTATCTCTGTCTCTGGTTCTGTCTCTGTCTCTGTCTCTGACTCTGTCTCTGTTTCTGTCTCTGTCTCTGTCTCTGTCTCTGTCTCTGTCTCTGTCTCTGTCTCTGTCTCTGTCTCTGTATCTGTCTCTGTATCTGTCTCTGTCCCTGTCTCTATCTCTGTCTCTGTCTCTGTCTCTGTCTCTGTCTCTGTCTCTGTCTCTGTCTCTGGCTCTGGCTCTGTCTCTGTCTCTGGCTTTGTCTCTGTCTCTGTCTCTGTGTCTGTCTCTGTCTCTGTCTCTGTCTCTGTCTCTGTCTCTGTCTCTGTCTCTGTCTCTGTCTCTGTCTCTATCTCTATCCCCATATATAGCTTTATCTCTGTCTCTGTCTCTGTCTCTGTCTCTGTCTCTGTCTCTGTCTCTGTCTCTGTCTCTGTCTCTGTCTCTGTCTCTGTCTCTGTCTCTATCTCTATCCCCATCTCTAGCTTTATCTCTGTCTCTGTGTCTGTCTCTGTCTCTGTCTCTGTATCTGTCTCTGTCTCTGACTCTGTCTCTGTCTCTGTCTCTGTCTCTGTCTCTGTCTCTGTCTCTGTCTCTGTCTCTGTCTCTATCTCTATCCCCATCTCTAGCTTTATCTCTGTCTCTGTGTCTGTCTCTGTCTCTGTCTCTGACTCTGCCTCTGACTCTGTTTTTGTCTCTATCTCTGGCTCTGGCTCTGTCTCTGTCTCTGACTCTGTCTCTGTCTCTGTTTCTGTTCTGTCTCTGTCTCTGTCTCTGTCTCCGTCTCTGTCTCTGTCTCTATCTCTATCCCCATCTCTAGCTTTATATCTGTCTCTGTGTCTGTCTCTGTCTCTGTCTCTGACTCTGACTCTGCCTCAGACTCTGTTCTTGTCTCTATCTCTGTCTCTGGTTCTGTCTCTGTCTCTGTCTCTGTCTCTGTCTCTGTTTTCTGTCTCTGTCTCTGTCTCTGTCTCTGTCTCTGTCTCTGTCTCTGTCTCTGTCTCTGTATCTGTCTCTGTCTCTGTCTCTGTCCCTGTCTCTATCTCTGTCTCTGTCTCTGTCTCTGTCTCTGTCTCTGTCTCTGTCTCTGTCTCTGGCTCTGGCTCTGTCTCTGTCTCTGGCTTTGTCTCTGTCTCTGTCTCTGTCCCTGTCTCTGTCTCTGTCTCTGTCTCTGTCTCTGTCTATGTCTCTGTCTCTGTCTCTGTCTCTGTCTCTGTCTCTATCTCTATCCCCATCTCTAGCTTTATCTCTGTCTCTGTGTCTGTCTCTGTCTCTGTCTCTGTCTCCGTCTCTGCCTCTGTCTCTATCTCTATCCCCATCTCTAGCTTTATCTCTGTCTCTGTGTCTGTCTCTGTCTCTGACTCTGCCTCTGACTCTGTTTTTGTCTCTATCTCTGTCTCTGTCTCTGTCTCTGTCTCTGTCTCTGTCTCTGTCTCTGTCTCTGTCTCTGTCTCTGTCTCTGTCTCTGTCTCTGTCTCTGTCTCTGTCTCTGTCTCTGTCTCTGTCTCTGTCTCTGTCTCTGTCTCTGTCTCTGACCTCTCGTATCCCTCTGCCACATTCCCTGCCAGCTTGGCAACACAGACATGCCCTCTCTCACGCCCATGGCACAGACAGCTCCCACCCGTGTGAGAAGCGCCTCTCCGCTCTTTGTTGAGCCACATCGGGCGTCCATTTTGAGCCGACTGTCGAAGCGTCTGGCCGCCAGTCCCCCGTCGGAAAAAGTTTCCGCTTATCGTGGCTAATCCACGCATAATGAGCCGACCAGGCCGGTGCTGCAGCTCGTGAGCTGAAACTCAAACAGAGCTCGGCCAGATCGGCTGATGCGAGTCGCATAGGCAAACAGTGGACTGGCCGCCGACCGAGCAGACCCCGCATGGAGAGGCTGGGTGTCACCCGGACATTGTGGTGTTAGGGACAGCTGGGGTGCCAGGACAGTGAGGTGTCAGGGGAAGCTGGGGTGTCAAGAGAGTGAGTTGCCAGGAGCAGCTGAGGTGTCAAGACACACGGAGTCACGGGCGGCTGCGTGGTGATTAGTCTAATCTGATTATTAGTCTAGTCTTCTAATCTGAAAATTAGTCTAGTCTGGTGATTAGTCTGATTACATATATGCGGAATCAGTTTGTTTGTTTTTAGCTGAACATCCACGGCTTTGGCTGTTGCCCGGAATTGCTTTAATCGATCGTGAAGTCATGATCCAATGGACGAAACGTGACGGTTTTGGCGGCGCTTGTTTGGGATGCTACTGCGACACCAGCTGTCGCAATGGGCCGTGAAAATGGTGCGGTCGGTGGTTTTGTGTCGGGCCATGTCAGCCGTTCAGAAACTTCTGAGCGCCTCTTGATCATTGGAAGAAAGTTGTCCAACATGCCAACACATCGGTTACGGTCGGAGAACATCAGCTGTCGCGAGACGCCGCTGGAATCCCGTGTGCTTTTTAAAATAAATTATGCATTACCTCATGGTTGGTCGTGAAACCAAGCCATGGTTCATGGTCTCATCCTGTGAAAGATTCGGATTTAAATTGGGGAGGGGAGGGCGGAGTGTCAAATGCCACATATGAACCACTATTTAAGGACCAATGCCAAACGTATAATGGTAACTTGTGCCGAAGGGAAACGAGCTGGAGGATCCCCGAGTCACATATGTTCCACTACTAATATCCGGAGTGCGCAACGTGCTATGAAAGTGGCAAAATGGTATTCAATACATGCAAGGTGCAGCGCGCGCTGGAGCAAAAGATGAGTACTCAAAATACATGGGTGGCATCCAGAGTTCAGGATACAAACGACTGTGTTCAGAATGGACAGTACTGCCAGCGAATGGCACGTTTTGGGCAGAGTAGAGATATGGGAGCAGACGACTGCGTTGACGGTCGAAGGGCGGTTCCAGGCCAGGTAGGCAGTGTAGACAGGCGGTGTGGTGCAGACCTGATAGGCAGTGTAGACAGGTGGCGTGGTGCAGACCTGATAGGCAGTGTAGACTGGCGGCGTGATGCAGACCTGATAGGCAGTGTAGACAGGCGGTGTGATGCAGACCTGATAGGCAGTGTAGACAGGTGGCGTGGTGCAGACCTGATAGGCAGTGTAGACTGGCGGCGTGATGCAGACCTGATAGGCAGTGTAGACTGGCGGCGTGATGCAGACCTGATAGGCAGTGTAGACAGGCGGTGTGATGCAAACCTGATAGGCAGCGTAGACAGGCGGCGTGGTGCAGACCTGCAGCAATTGATCGTCTCACGTCGTCGACTGGATGTCTGCGCCGACCGCCCGGATGGTGCGCAGTTCCCGTCAACATGGCCGACCTCCAGCCTGCTGCCCCTCCCCGGCCACACAGCCCAGCCTGCTGCCCCTCCCCGGCCACACAGCCCAGCCTACTGCCCCTCCCCGGCCACACAGCCCAGCCTGCTGCCCCTCCCCGGCCACACAGCCCAGCCTGCTGCCCCTCCCCGGCCACACAGCCCAGCCTGCTGCCCCTCCCCCGGCCACACAGCCCAGCCTGCTGCCCCTCCCCGGCCACACAGCCCAGCCTGCTGCCCCTCCCCGGCCACACAGCCCAGCCTGCTGCCCCTCCCCGGCCACACAGCCCAGCCTGCTGCCCCTCCCCGGCCACACAGCCCAGCCTGCTGCCCCTCCCCGGCCACACAGCCCAGCCTACTGCCCCTCCCCGGCCACACAGCCCAGCCTGCTGCCCCTCCCCGGCCACACAGCCCAGCCTGCTGCCCCTCCCCGGCCACACAGCCCAGCCTGCTGCCCCTCCCCGGCCACACAGCCCAGCCTGCTGCCCCTCCCCGGCCACACGGCCCAGCCTGCTGCCCCTCCCCGGCCACACAACCCAGCCTGCTGTCTCCCCCGGCCACACAGCCCAGCCTGCTACCTCTCCCCGGCCACACAGCCCAGCCTGCTGCCCCCCCGGCCACACAGCCCAGCCTGCTACCCCCCCCGGCCACACAGCCCAGCCTGCTGTCTCTCCCCGGCCACACAGCCCAGCCTGCTGCCCCTCCCCGGCCACACAGCCCAGCCTGCTGTCTCTCCCCGGCCACACAGCCCATCCTGCTGTCTCCCCCGGCCACACAGCCCAGCCTGCTGTCTCTCCCCGGCCACACAGCCCAGCCTGCTGCCCCTCCCCGGCCACACAGCCCAGCCTGCTGCCCCTCCCCGGCCACACAGCCCAGCCTGCTGTCTCTCCCCGGCCACACAGCCCAGCCTGCTGTCTCTCCCCGGCCACACAGCCCAGCCTGCTGTCTCTCCCCGGCCACACAGCCCAGCCTGCTGCCCTCTCCCCGGCCACACAGCCCAGCCTGCTGCCCCTCCCCGGCCACACAGCCCAGCCTGCTGCCTCTCCTCGGCCACACAGCCCAGCCTGCTGTCCCCCCCCCGTACACACACACACACACTATGCACCCCAACCGGCTTCCTCCAAAATTGAATTGCATCTTCCTTTAAAAATGACCCTTCATATTTACATACTTCCGCATGATCAACTTAAAAGATACGGTTAAGGTGCTCGGGTAAATACACCGCATACTGAGTTTGCATTCCACCTTAACTGACCGCAATGATGGTGCGCGTGACTCATCTGAAATCATTGCTGACGATGGGATTGCACGTGCACAGATAACAGCGGCTCTGAAAGCATTTAACAATGAATGTAGTCATGACACCACATGGCGTGATATCACGGTGACCTACCTACCTCACATAGCTATGGTAGAACCCTATGTTCAGCACTGGAATAAATACAGAAAACTGGGCACCAGCAGAACCGAGATTCACACAGTATGTTGTGCGACGAGCAGCAAAACACAGCAATAACTTTGCTGAAATTTGCTCATCACTACCAATGCAACACAAACTAGTTATCAAGCCACAGGTATGCATATCTGGCGGAAGGGCACTATGTGTGCTGCAGGGAGCAGACGACGGTGTGTTGACCTGGCGGAGGGGCACTATGTGTGCTGCAGGGAGCAGACGACGGTGTGTTGACCTGGCGGAGGGGCACTATGTGTGCTGCAGGGAGCAGACGACGGTGTGTTGACCTGGCGGAGGGGCACTATGTGTGCTGCAGGGAGCAGACGACGGTGTGTTGACCTGGCGGAGGGGCACTATGTGTGCTGCAGGGAGCAGACGACGGTGTGTTGACATGGCGGAGGGGCACTATGTGTGCTGCAGGGAGCAGACGACGGTGTGTTGACCTGGCGGAGGGGCACTATGTGTGCTGCAGGGTAACAGGACAAATGTACGTAAAGCAAATGTACGTATGACAGATGTACGTACACAAATGTACGTAAGCGCAGATGTACGCATAGCTAATGTACGTAAGCGCAAATGCACGTATGGCAAATGTACGTATGCGCAAAAGTACGTATGCGCAAATGTACGTAAGCGCAAATGTACGTAAGCGCAAATGTACGTAAGCGCAAAAGTACATATGCGCAAATGTACGTAAGCGCAAATGTACGTATGCGCAAAGGTACGTATGCACAAATGTACGTAAGCGCATATGTACGTACGCGCAAAAATACGTAAACACAAATGTACGTAAAAACAGATGTGCGTAGGCGCATGCGTACTTTTGCGCAAAAGTACGTATTACATTTGCGTATTACATTTGCGTATTACATTTGCTTAGGTACATTTGCGCTTACGTACATTTGCGCTTACGCATTTTTGCGCTTACGTACACTTGCGCTTACGTACACTTGCGTATACCTACATTTACACTTACGTACTTTTGCGCTTACGTACATTTGCGCTTACGTACATTTGCGAATACGTACTTTTGCGCATACGTACATTTGCGCTTACGTACATTTGCGTATACGTACATTTGCACATACGTACATTTGCCATACGTACATTTGCGCTTACGTACATTACCCATACATACACCTGCACTTACGTAAAATTGCCATACGTACATCTGCGCTTACGTACACTTGTCCGGTTACCGCAAACGTACGTATGGCATATGTACCTAACCAAATGTACGTAAACCCAAAGGTACACATGCGTTAATGGACGTATATTTGCGCAAACGTACAATTACACATACGTACATTTTCGCATACGTACATTTGCGCTTACGTACATTTGCGCATCCGTACATTTGCGCTTACGTACATTTGCGCTTACGTACATTTGCGCATCCGGACTTTTGTGCATACGTACATTTGCGCTTACGTACTTTTGCGCATACGTACATTATGCTAAACACAACATCGGCGGACGTGGTCAAGAATATCTGATCCATATGACACTCTGTGTCGGTCCGGTTGTATATTGCTGTATATAATGTGTGATCCATATGACACTCTGTGTCGGTCCGGTTGTATATTGCTGTATACAATGTGTGATCCATATGACACTCTGTGTCGGTACGGTTGTATATTGCTGTATATAATGTGTGATCCATATGACACTCTGTGTCGGTCCGGTTGTATACTGCTGTATACAATGTGTGATCCATATGACACTCTGTGTCGGTCCGGTTGTATATTGCTGTATATAATGTGTGATCCATATGACACTCTGTGTCGGTCCGGTTGTATATTGCTGTATATAATGTGTGATCCATATGACACTCCGTGTCGGTCCGGTTGTATATTGCTGTATACAATGTCTGAGTTTGTGGAATGAGCACACTCGATCCATGCATAAAAAAAAAACAGTTGATTACCATCACCTCAAGTTAACATCATGTGCAAATAAGCATGTGAACTGAGGGTGGCAGTTACCAATGACCACACCTTGCCCGTTTCGACCATTGGATGATCTCAGGACTGCTTAAAAGCATGCAGGCATTAGGCCTATCGCCCCCGATGACTCAGGTCATGGCTGGAAATCTACACCGTACTATGGTTATCATTTCAGCCTCGAGCTGAGCTGCAGAGTGCTACTCTGCGAAAGGCGCATCAATATAGTTCCAGATATATTTGAGATATCTCTCAGGTTACGAAGTTGGGCAGTAATGCGGTAGCTCACTGCATTGCCCAGCAAATAATCTACTTCCCGATGGTTTTGATTGACCACTTTATGAATACTTGTTATAATTAGTCTTTTCACCACAGAACTACATAGTATCGCATAGAACCGTATAGCTAATGTGTAAATACATTTATAAACACCTATGGAGAGAACACATGTTTTTGGGATCAATGTGACAACCATCCAATACATAATCAAGGTTATACACTGTATTCGGAGGTATTGAATGTCCCAGGGGACGACCTGATGTGGGTGTCAACAGAAACATCACGTCCGTTTGACAAATTACCATCACTGCGTGAAAACAAGTACATGAAGAGCATGTGATGCGAGTATGTGAGGAAGAGCGGGAGAGTGAGAAGGAAGGAAAAGAGGAAGAGAGAGAGAGAGAGAGAGAGAGAGAGAGAGAGAGAGAGAGAGAGAGAGAGAGAGAGAGAGAGAGAGAGAGAGAGAGAGAGAGAGAGAGAGAGAGAGAGAGAGAGAGAGAGAGAGAGAGAGGAGAGAGGAGAGAGAGAGAGAGAGAGAGAGAGAGAGAGAGAGAGAGAGAGAGAGAGAGAGAGAGAGAGAGAGAGAGAGAGAGCGGGAGGAGAGAATGGTTGAAAGAGAGTAGATAGATACAATTGCACAGAGTTATCAAGGAAGCACAGCGTAGCTAGACATTTATGAAGCATTGGTAGCTCGGACGCCACCAAAGGGAGGACAGATAAACGCGTTCCAAAGCTTCGCAAGGTCAGCATCATACCTCAAGTGTTGCAGGAAAAAAAGTCGACCTAAGCACCCTCCCATGCTCCCTATCCAAAGTCCACGGCGACGCTAATCGTAGACGTGTCAAAGTAGGCGGTTTCTATCAGTGACGCACTTAGCAATGTTCATCCGATTACCACAAGCTGGCTACCATCTGACCAGCAGAGCGTGCCGTTGTTGTTCACACGACACGACATGGGCACGTTGTTCACACGACATGGGCACAGTTCACACGACATGGTCACAGTTCACACGACATGGGCACAGTTCAAAAAGCTCTCAGTGGTTAGTTCACTTTGAGGCTCGTTGCCATCGACCACGTCGTGACAAAAAAAAACTATACTCGTCGGTTCTCTGGCGAAACAAAACCACACCGTAGTACGCCAGAATTACCTATGGCACGCCGGTACAAGCCACCACACACCAGCATGAACCACCACATTCCAGCATAGACCACCATATCTCAGCATCAACCACCACATGCCAATATAAACAATCACATACAAACATCAACCACCACATACAAGCACAAACCACGACATTCTAGCATAAATCACCACTTATTAGTAAAACTACCACTCACCAGCATAAACCAGCACACAACACAACACCAAAACAAAAACATATCAAAAGGCATTTCGCCACAACATGAGCGAAACACAAATACGTCGGTTTGCTTCAGGAATACAGTATCGCAGATATCACAGCTGCAGCATCAGTTTTATCAGTCTTATCTAGTGATTTGCACAATGTGCATGCCTAGAGGCGCGCCAGCCTTTTATCAGTTTGCATCATTGTCGCAATTTGCAACATCAACTTCGTAGGTAATGGGGGTATGTCGCCTATGGGATCGAAAGAAGCACATGCCAGGGAAGCCCGTAATGACCTGAAACACTCCGAGTGGAAGCAATGCTGGAAAAGTTAACTCAAAGCCCAACACCACAGGCACACATCACCACCGCTACAATGTGGCACTCTAGCAGCTTAACAGCAACAATGTGGCACCCTAGCAGCTTAACAGCAACAGTGTGGTACCCCAGCAGCTTAACAGCTACAATGTGGCACCCTAGCAGCTTAACAGCAACAATGTGGCACCCTAGCAGCTTAACAACAACAATGTGGCACCCCAGCAGCTTTACAGCAACAATGTGGCACCCCAGCAGCTTAACAGCAACAATGTGGCACCCCAGCAGCTTAACAGCAACAATGTGGCACCCCAGCAGCTTAACAGCAACAATGTGGCACCCTAACAGCTTAACAGCAACAATGTGGCACCCCAGCAGCTTAACAGCAACAATGTGGCATCCTAGCAGTTTAACAGCAACAATGTGGCATCCTAGCAGCTTAACAGCAACAATGTGGCACCCTAGCAGCTTAACAACAACAATGTGGCACCCCAGCAGCTTTACAGCAACAATGTGGCACCCCAGCAGCTTAACAGCAACAATGTGGCACCCCAGCAGCTTAACAGCAACAATGTGGCACCCCAGCAGCTTAACAGCAACAATGTGGCACCCTAGCAGCTTAACAGCAACAATGTGGCACCCCAGCAGCTTAACAGCAACAATGTGGCATCCTAGCAGTTTAACAGCAACAATGTGGCATCCTAGCAGCTTAACAGCAACAATGTGGCACCCCAGCAGCTTAACAGCACATCAGCTCAGCAATAGCACGAAACAGTGCTTTAGCAGCACATTCACAGCCCAGCAATACACGAACACAGCCAGCCGCTCAGCCCAGCAACCGTGAGTCACAGCAACACAGCAGTGCAACCAACAAAGCGCCGCGAGCTGCAGCACGGAATCGCAGCAACATGAACTCACAGCAGCATAGCTATAATGCACAGCTCTACTTCAACCAAACAGCAACACGAAGCAGCAGCACGAAACAGCAGCATGCTACACTGTACAGCTAAAGCCGAGCACCACAGGGCCAGCCCAACATCGGCACCAGTCAGCAGCATCGCTGCGCTGTCTTCTGCACCCCAATCTGTCGAGAAACATAAGCATGCCAGCGCAGGTCGTGCTGACTGAGGAAGCCCAGGCACAGGCTCACCTGTGTCTGGGTGAGCACAGAGCTCATACATGATGCTCAGTATGAGAAACTGCAGTCTGAGGTTCGCTCTGAGACCGCTGCAGTCTGAGGATCAGACTGAGGCCACTACAGTCTGAGGGTCAGTGAGGCCGCTGCAGTCTGAGGATCAGTGAGGCCGCTGCAGTCTGAGGTTCAGTGAGGCCGCTACAGTCTGAGGATCAGTGAGGCCGCTACAGTCTGAGGATCAGTGAGGCCGCTGCAGTCTGAGGTTCAGTGAGGCCGCTACAGTCTGAGGATCAGTGAGGCCGCTACAGTCTGAGGATCAGTGAGGCCGCCACAGTCTGAGGATCAGTGAGGCCGCTGCAGTCTGAGGTTCAGTGAGGCCGCTGCAGTCTGAGGTTCAGTGGGCGGGCTGCAGTCTGAGGATCAGTGAGGCCGCTACAGGTCTAAGGATCAGTGAGGCCGCCACAGTCTGAGGATCAGTGAGGCCGCTGCAGTCTGAGGTTCAGTGAGGCCGCTGCAGTCTGAGGATCAGTGAGGCCGCTGCAGTCTGAGGATCAGTGAGGCCGCTACAGTCTGAGGATCAGTGAGGCCGCTGCAGTCTGAGGTTCAGTGAGGCCGCTGCAGTCTGAGGTTCAGTGAGGCCGCTGCAGTCTGAGGATCAGTGAGGCCGCTACAGTCTAAGGATCAGTGTGGCCGCTGCAGTCTGAGGTTCAGTGAGGCCGCTGCAGTCTGAGGGCACTCTGAGGTTCAGTGAGGCCGCTACAGTCCTAAGGAGCAGTCCGGCGCTCAGTCCGAGGACGACTGAGTTGTACCCGCGACCAGCGGCCGCACACGCGCCGCACTAGGCCCGCCGGCGGTGCGGCGGCTCCCCCTCTCTCGGTTACATACATCATCCCGCCGATCTGGCGGCGGTGCTATGGGGACGGATAACGCACGGTTCCGTGAGTTTCACGGCACATCGGGCACGCCACGACGGGGAAGGCGGCGGCGCGGCGCAGAGTCGCCGGCAGGTCGGCCGGCGAGGCGCCAGTCGAGACTCGACCGAGGCTGTCGGCCGGCGAGGCGCCAGTCGACACGACCGAGGCTGTCGGCCGGCGAGGCGCCAGTCGACTCGACCGAGGCTGCCGGCCGGCGAGGCGCCAGTCGACTCGACCGAGGCTGCCGGCCGGCGAGGCGCCAGTCGACACGACCGAGGATGTCGGCCGGCGAGGCGCCAGTCGACTCGACCGAGGCTGCCGGCCGGCGAGGCGCCAGTCGACACGACCGAGGCTGCCGGCCGGCGAGGCGCCAGTCGACTCGACCGAGGCTGTCGGCCGGCGAGGCGCCAGTCGACACGGCCGAGGCTGTCGGCCGGCGAGGCGCCAGTCGACACGGCCGAGGCTGCCGGCCGGCGAGGCGCCAGTCGACACGACCGAGGCTACCGGCCGGCGAGGCGCCAGTCGACACGACCGAGGCTGTCGACCGGCGAGGCGCCAGTCGACTCGACCGAGGCTGCCGGCCGGCGAGGCGCCAGTCGACTCGACCGAGGCTGCCGGCCGGCGAGGCGCCAGTCGACTCGACCGAGGCTGTCGGCCGGCGAGGCGCCAGTCGACACGGCCGAGGCTGTCGGCCGGCGAGGCGCCAGGCTGATTATCGCCGAGATGGCGAGATCAGGGTACGGGTGACAGCCAGCTCCGCCGACCGGGGAACATAGTGGAAGATGAGCACAGCGATCAAGCTATGCACAGTGGAGCGCAATGAGGCCGCCAACGTGGGCATGCGTGCCGACAACAGCAGTACATGTGGAACGTCGGAAGAGGACTGTAGCGATCACGCAAGGCATAGAACAGCGGACCTAGTGTCAGGGTTTGTAGCTATTTCCTCAAGGTACTGAACTCTTCTTTCTTACAGAAGCTTACTTAGGATGTGCAGTGTGTTCATCATACCACCTTATACTACACGATGACGATAATTCCGATGTGAACAGGCTTAAGCGGTAAATTTAAGCATCAAGGTGCCTTTGAACAAAATGCGCATAAAGCAACGCTATGGGTGGCAATGCACCTGCAAGGTCAATCATTGTTTGAAAAATAAAAAGGAAGGAAATCGTTATCTTGATAGCATCGCATATCTTTGTACAAGTCCGTATATCTGGTTAGATTCACAGCTGCTTCAAGTCGGGAATAGACTAAAACCTGCGAGAATCTTATGTCTTGATACCATGCGAATGTATGACACAGTGGTAGCGACTTTGTGCACCTCATTTTTCCAGGGCGAGAAATTGTGTCAGCGGCGTCCAGAGAAATCACGAAAACATGAGATATCATTGAAGCATGATATGTCCTGGAAGCACTTCTGCCGAGAGATGAAACATGGTGGTGCGGAGTTTTCTTCCATGAATGAAGGTCATGTAGCAACGGAGCAGTGTCTAATTGGAACGTGTGATGATGGATGGAGAAGCACGCTCCATAAAGCCAGTACCGAGTTGCATCAAACTGTAGCTTTTTCCAGTTCGCATCTGAATGTCTACTACATTCACCACGCTCCATTTTCCTTTATCTGCCACCTTCGAAAATATATTTATCCTAGCTAAGTCCACACGCAAATACAGACTTTCGAAAGTAGTCCCGACACTTGATGACCTGGCGGATTGGCTTGTTCAACCTGAGCGGCTCAAATGGCAAAAGTGGCGCATGTCATAGCGATATTTAATGCTTTCCCATGAATTTGAATGCAGGGGAAGTCTCAATGGGTGGAAGGAACGGCTTTATCTCACTTTGGAACAGCTAGTGATCCAAACAGTGCATGCTCAAGGAGGAAGTTTACGCATGGGAAGTGCGACCAGGTGAGACAGGGCACGTGAGACAGGCCACGTGAGATAGGCCACGTGAGCCAGGCCATGTGAGACAGGGCACGTGAGACAGGGCACGTGAGACAGGCCACGTGAGACCTGGCGTTGACAACGACACAGTGTTGAGACAAATCCACTCTGGCGGAGGCTGGCTACACCGGGACACCAGTCCACGAGTCCACCGCGTAAGTCCACCGCGTGAGTCCACCGCGTGAGTCCACCAGACTATGTCACTAACCGCCTTCACACAGATCGGCGACGGTGAATGGTCGGCAATGCCACGCAATCCGATTGCGTTAATGCAATTGATTTGCATCAGACATTTACTTATGCGTGCCAATGACGTCATCTCTCTTTCAGCAGCACACTCAACCGACCGGCACTCAACCGACAACTCAGCACACTCAACCGACCACTCAGCACACTCAACCGACCACTCAGCACACTCAACCGACCACTCAGCACACTCAACCGACCACTCAGCACACTCAGCCGACCACTCAGCACACTCAACCGACCACTCAGCACACTCAACCGACCACTCAGCACACTCAACCGACCACTCAGCACACTCAACCGACCGGCGCAGACGGAGCATTGCCGCGCAGTGTAGCGACGTGGAGGAGGTGCCGGTGTCGATGGCGACTGGTGTCGAGATGCTCAGCAATTGTAGCCCGTCGCACAGGGCAGCAGGCCGGGTATCCCCGCACAGCATAATGCCTCTGTTCTACATACGTCTGAGCAGCGGAGCCGGGTATCGCCGCACAGCATAGTGCTCTACATACGTCTGAGTAGCGGAGCCGGGTATCGCCGCACAGCATAGTGTTCTACATACGTCTGAGTAGCGGAGCCGGGTATCGCCGCACAGCATAGTGTTCTACATACGTCTGAGTAGCGGAGCCGGGTATCGCCGCACAGCATAGTGTTCTATATATGTGGGGTATCGCATAGTGTTCTACATACGTCTGAGTAGCGGAGCCGGGTATCGCCGCACAGCATAGTGTTCTACATACGTCTGAGTAGCGGAGCCGGGAGAAGCTATCCACCCCGCAACACTATCGAGCATCGAACAAACGTCCATACAGCCGTCGGATGCGCGCCGCCGCCGCCGCCGCCGCCGCCCCTGCCGCCGCCGCCAGCCGACGGTCGGCAAAAGCGGCTCCCATCGGCGCCGGGAACGCCGCAGCGCGGCTAATCCGGCGGCCAGTCCGCCGGCCGCCGGAGGGGCCGTGCGCCGCGGACGATGAAAGGGGTGGACAGTGGCGAGGTGGCGGTGCCTAATCGGATAGGCGCTGATCGGTGCGGCCGGTGGCACGTCAGCGAGCGGATGAACCTGACGGCTGGCGGACGGCCACGGCTGTGGCAGACTCTACAGCTGGAGCACGACTGCCAGTCGGTACAGACGCTGACGCCATTCGCAGACAGCATCTGATTTCGGCTTTTCGGGTGTTATGACAACGCTGCCAAGGATCGTGTCTCGTGAATTGGTGCGAAAGGGACGGGCCTCCGCCACAACAGCGTCTTTGAGAGGGTAGCTGTGGTTTCAGTTTCTTCCTTCTATGCATCGCCAATACACGTGCAATGCCAATACCTATGATGCTCAGTGGGTCTGTCCGCTCAACTCAAATAGTGACGTGTGGGATAACTAGAACAATTTCCATTTCATGGGGACATCCTACCCCCAAATCAGCGGTTTACCCATTATAATCATTTGGCATATCTGGCTAACTCGGCAGTTCCTGACCCTGTTGGCCTTAAGACCTCTCATTGGGCATCTCATGTATATTGGCGTGTAATGTGTGTGTGTGTGTGTGTGTGTGTGTGTATATGTGTGCATCTTTATGTGGATGTGTTACACGTGATTCAATATGGAACCCAACCTTGGCTATTTGAAAGTCAGCTGATCGTCATCTTCGTTTGACCTGAGATCACTGGCGGATCTAGCCCACCGGTTTGGGGGGGCCAACTTTCGGTTTTCGGCGTCAGCCCCCCCTCCCCCTCCCCCAGTGGCGTACTTAGGAATTGCATCAGAGGAGGGGTCGAAGGGATTTGGAGGGTGCCCATTCTCCCACTATTTTTGGTTAAAAGCATCGGATTTCTACCACTATTTGTCAAATGGACCCATTTTTTACAATAATAATCAATGACAACATCATTTCCTGTGTAGAGGCCCCAGCCTACCTCCACCGCTTCTAAATTACGGGATTTTTGTTCTTGTTTACCAAAACGTTCATGTTCACGTTCAACGTCTTGTACCACGTCAACGTTCGTGCACGTGTACACACTGGCAGATCCGATTTTGTCAACTCTTGCTGTAAGCAGAACTTGAGCAGCATAGAACCCTCGATGCGTGTAAGAATGTACTATGCTACCATAATGGCTTCCAAACAATTATAAAAATACCTTTAAAATTGGAGATTCTTTCATCCAGACGATATTTTTCAACCTCGGCAAGGTTACTGCATTTTATTCAGTTTACTTCTGTTGGTTTCGGGGGCCAAAGACACTATGCCCCCTTTTAAGCGCTTCGGGGGAGCCATGGCCGGAATAGCCCCTCCCTGGATCCGCTAGTGAATGTAGCCTGTCTCTTCATCTTAGCAACCCCAAACCAACATACGAAACATGCTGCTCAACTGGGCTCAACTGGTCACTCGCACAAAACATCCTGTTCAAATTCCGCTTTCGAAATCTGGCTCACTGGGTCCGCTTGCCCGTTACTGGCTAAACAAACTTCATGAACCTATCTGACGAAGGAATAATGAAACTGCTGATTTCGTCATCTCTTGCTGTAAGGAGAACTTCAACAGCATAGACCCTCGATGCGTCGAATCTACTATGCTACTATATTGGGCTTCCAAAAATCATAACAAATACCTTTAAAATTATTTTTCACCCGGAAGCTATTTTTTAACCTCAGCAAAGGTTACTGCATTTTAATTTAGTTTACTTTTATCGGTTTGGAGGGGGGGCCAAAAGACACTATGGCCCCCCTTTGAAGCGCTTGGGGGGGGGAGCATGGCCAGAATGGCCCCACCCCTGGATCCGCCAGTGCCTGAGATCAAGCGGGTACGTGATACATCTGATATCCACGGTAGAGGAGGGTGACAAACATGGAGAATGCATACATAATTTGAAGCTTAGCTCCACTACAATAGGGTTTGTACAGAACAAGTTCTACCCGGCCATGGACGTTTCATATGTATTTAAGTTGTGGCTCGCACACACACATACATATTGATAGATATATACTATGTGCAAATGTATGCATGTCATATCGAGGTAATATTCATATATATTTACACACACAATTATACATACACACATATTTGCACATTTACACATATATATATATATATATATATATATATATATATATATATATATATATATATATATATATATATATAACGGGTTGGTGCGCGCTGGTTATAACCAGCGCGCACCAACCCGTTCATCGGCCAGCACACGCATACAGCCGCAACACACTAAGTCATAGAACACAGCCACAACACACTGAGTCATGGAACACGGCCCAACACACTGAGTCATGGAACACGGCCACAACACACTGAGTCATAGAACACAACCACAACACAATGAGTCATAGAACACAGCCACAACACACTGAGTCATAGAACACAGCCACAGCACACTGAGTCATATAACACTACCGCAACACACTGAGTCATAGAACACAGCCACAACACACTGAGTCATAGAACACAGCCACAACACACTGAGTCATAGAACACAGCCACAACATACTGAGTCATATAACACAGCCACAACACACTGAGTCATTGAACACAGCCACAACACGCCAACTTATAGAACACGACTACAACACACTGAGTCACAGAACATGGCCACAACACACTGAGTCGTATAACACAGCCACAACACATTCAGTCATAGAACACAGCCACAACACACTGGAGCACGACCGCCAGTCATAGAACACGGCCGCATCACACTGAGTCATAGAAACAGTCACAACACACTGAGTCATAGAAAACAGCCACAGCCCAATTAGTCATATAATACAGCCACAACACACTGAGTCATAGAACACATTCACAACACACTGAGTCATAGAACACATTCACAACACACCGAGTCATAGAACACGTTCGCAACACACTGATTCATAGAACACAGCCATAACATACTGAGTCATGAAACACAGCCACAACACACTGAGTCATAGAACACAGCCACAGCATACTGAGTCATAAAACACAGCCACAACACACTGAGTCATAGAACACAGCCACAGCATACTGAGTCATAGAACACATTCACGACACACACTCATGGGACATGTTTCAATTCCAGCACAACCTCACTGCCACATTCGCACAAACAATCGACTGCTTTCGCCACAGCACTGGCACCACCACCTCATCCACACAACCTCACTGCAGAAACCTCACTTCCCATTCGCAGAAACAGCTGACTGGCTTCGTCACAGCACTCGCACCACGACCTACCCACACAACCTCACTGTCACATTCGCACAAGCAGCTGACTGGCTTCGTCACAGCACTCGCACCACGACCTACCCACACAACCTCACTGTCACATTCGCACAAGCAGCTGACTGGCTTCGTCACAGCACAAGCACCACCACCTCACCCACACAGATGTGCTGGGAACACCTCCATCTCCCATAATCCACGTTCCACCCTGGCCACTGACGCTATTTCGGAACTAATTCATGCGCCGAGATCCATCACCGTATCCATCGTCGTTTCCGGCACTCTTTACAGCAGGATATCCGGAACTGTCTTCGGCACTGTCTTCGTATCTCCTTTGTCTCCACCTGTCTCCCTTAGATGACCCCTTAAGCTGTCATGATCTGCAGCTTCTTCGCCATCTCCGTCCTCTTCTCCACAACGTGTGTAGCACCCTCCACCGTTCGCGTCTCCAACACCGTCTCCAGCACTCATATACTCAGCACTCGCACTTCCTCAAGCACTGCCTCCAGCGCATTCTTCGCCTTTGTGCCCAGCGCCCACCCTAGCTCTTGTCTCTCACCTGGCTCCTCTCCGACCTCACGTCCGCCAGCGCCTGCTCCAGCACCGTCTCCAGCACCGCCTGGGGCCTGGTTGGGCGCGCCGTTGGGCGGCCGCGGCACCAGCACGGCCGCAGCCGGCGCCGCCGCCTGTTGGTGCTGCCGACCGCTGCCGACCGCTGCAGGACACTGCCGACCGCTGCCGACCGCTGCCGACCGCTGCCGGACACTGCCGACCGCTGCCGACCGCTGCCGACCGCTGCCGACCGCTGCCGACCGCTGCCGACCGCTGCAGGACACTGCCGACCGCTGCCGACCGCTGCCGACCGCTGCCGACCGCTGCCGACCGCTGCCGGACACTGCCGACCGCTGCCGACCGCTGCCGACCGCTGCCGACCGCTGCCGACCGCTGCCGACCGCTGCCGGACACTGCCGACCGCTGCCGACCGCTGCCGACCGCTGCAGGACACTGCCGACCGCTGCCGACCGCTGCCGACCGCTGCCGACCGCTGCAGGACACTGCACGATGCCGGCTCCCTGACGCTGTATAAATGTGCTCTGTGTAATGGGTTGGATTTGGGTCTATTTCTGCGGAAGCAAGCCATTGATGCCACCTCAATGCCGCCTCTTTCAAGCAGTGGCGTCAATGAGGCTTTCTATTATGATCAGTCCATCACAGCCTTTGCCGACGGCCTGATGCATTCAAAGTATCTCGGCGTTTTACGGCCACGCTGAATGCGGCTCGTCAATGCCTGGAATCAGCGGCCATTGTTGTCGCTCTTGGCGTATTTCTTTTCAGCGTCGCTCGCCGCCGCCCGGAGCGCTCGCGCCCGGCGCGGGGCGGGCGTAGCCCCGGGCTGGCTGCCGGCAGGCGGAAACGTGGTCGGCGGCGAGCAAGCAGGACCGCCGCGTTACTGAAACAGTGCAAGGTAGATGGGCACGTTCGATCCGTGGTCTGTACAGATGTAGCCGGACGCCAAAGAGCGTGGTTGAAATGCAACAGTGGTGTGAATTCTGGTCCCGAGAAAATCAGTGGAATAATAATTCGGACCGGTACGAATAGCATGCTCTCCGGAGTTGTAGCCCTGCAGTTACAAGTCGGCGAGTGCTATTTTGACCGCCTGATGTGTTCCGTGCCATGGCCGCTCTTCGTCAGATCTGCTCTCGTTCGGCTCCGCGCCTCTGATGGGAGAGATTTGGAGACAACCTGCCCCTCACCGCGCAGGCAGATGCATATCTACCACACCGGGGTTTACATTTTACAGGGGTGGTTAACTCGTTCGGACTTAATAACCGATATAACCGAGGATGGACAGCGCAGCTGCTTTTGTCTGTCGGGCATCCCAACGATACAATAAACCTATTAGCTCTTTTACACCGGTGCAGGCCATATTAGGACGCAGCCAACGCCGTCTTTAATAGACCACTTCAGCCGATGTCCATGGCGCGTGCTAGTTTCCCGATAACTCCCATTACTGTTTGGTAAATCGTAGAGCAATGCATCATATCCTGGCTACTTAAGGCCTATAAATTGCTCACTTTCTGCGGTAATCCAGTCATCGGGTTAAGCCGATGTGGTGCCGACGCCATGACTGTTTTTTTTTGTGATTGTGATGTCTGGACTGTAAGTGGTGACGCTGATGCTAGCCGCAGCCAGCAGGCATCAGCTGATCTCAGTCTCCAGTCTTCATCTTGGAGTATTTCTGTCATTCTCTTTCTCTTTTTGTTCTCTCTCTGTCTCTGTCTCTGTCTCTGTATCTGTCTCTGTCTCTGTCTCTGTCTCTGTCTCTGTCTCTGTCTCTGTCTCTGTATCTGTCTCTGTCTCTGTCTCTGTTTCGGTCTCTGTATTGGTCGGGTGGTTATATCTAACATATCTGACAGCGGGAAAGGTCGTGTTGAGTGGAAGCCCATCTCCTGCAGCACCCGTTTTCCTGTGTCATTCCCCAAATTAATTATTGCTGTTGGTGATACAATATTTTCTCAACATGTCACATATATACAGTGCGAGTTTGTGGTTCTTGTTGCAAACTGCATGATGCTTCCTCTCCCTCCAAGCAGTACGACCAATTGCCATAAAATGTTAAACTGTTCAACCGTTTGTTAATATTGTTGGTATGTACTACATGGAATCAGACGCATATATATATAGATATATATATATATATATACATATATATATAGATATATATATCTTAGATGCTTGCCGCAATTAAAACAACCAAAATAAATTGACAGACATTGCCAGATTTAAGATCACACGTTTTCCACCACACCTACTGTAGATCCAGGAAGGGAACACGAGGTTATGCCTCTTCTTGCACCCTTTGGTCCTCAGCATGTTGAAATCGGAAAAACAATCACCGAGCAAGGCAAGCCCAGTCGATTGTGTTCAATTTGAAGGGCTACCCACCTCGCACCACTGGAAATGTCGTCAGTCATGCAAACTCTGTGGGCACGGTGATCTGTGGCGGCAAGCTCTGTGGTCAGGGTGACCTGTCGCAGCACACTCTGTGGTCACTGTGGCCTCTGGCGGCACACTCTGTGGTCACGGTGACCTGTGGCGGCACACTCTGTGGTCACGGTGACCTGACACGGTGACCACGGTCACAGTGACCTGTGGTGGAACACACTGTGGTCATGGTGACCTGTGACGACATACTGTGTTCATGGTGACCTGACACGGTGACCTGACACGGTGACCTGACACGGTGGCCTGACACGGTGACCTGTGGCTTCCGTCGGCACGGTACGCTACCACCATCGCTCGCCTGACGATGACCGCTGTGGCAAACTGACGCCCACCCAGCGCATGGCTGACTGACTGCTCCGAGTAAGCAACCATCATCAATCACACGCTTCGGAAGGGCGGCCGTAAAAAGCGCGCGGCCATCGCGGTGCCGATGGCGCCGGGTTCCCACGCGTACCCGAAACGGCGCGCCACTACTCGCGCCAGACCCGCACCACCACCGCATGTGGCAGCGCCACAGCTCTCCAGACCCGCACCACCACCGCATGGGGCAGCACCGCAGCTCTCCAGACCCGCACCACCACCGCATGGGGCAGCACCGCAGCTCTCCAGACCCGCACCACCACCGCATGGGGCAGCGCCACAGCTCTCCAGACCCGCACCACCACCGCATGGGGCAGCACCACCACCGCATGGGGCAGCTCTGCAGCTCTACAAACTCGCACCATTATCGCATGGGGCAGCACTGCAGCTCTCCAGACTCGCACCATCACCGCATGGGGCAGCACCGCAGTTCTACAGACTCGCACCATTACCGCATGGGGCAGCACCGCAGCTCTCCAGACTCGCACCACCACCGCACGGGGCAGCACCGCAGCTCTCCAGACTCGCACCACCACCGAATGGGGCAGCGCAAGAGCTCTTCAGACTCGCACCATCACCGCATGGGGCAGCGCCGCAGTTCTACAGACTCGCACCATCACCGCATGGGGCAGCACCGCAGTTCTACAGACTCGCACCACCACCGCATGGGGCAGCACCGCAGCTCTCCAGACTCGCACCATCACCGCATGGGGCAGCACCGCAGTTATACAGACTCGCACCATTACCGCATGGGGCAGCACCGCAGCTCTCCAGACTCGCACCACCACCGCACGGGGCAGCACCGCAGCTCTCCAGACTCGCACCACCACCGAATGGGGCAGCGCCACAGCTCTCCAGACTCGCACCATCACCGCATGGGGCAGCGCCGCAGTTCTACAGACTCGCACCATCACCGCATGGGGCAGCTCC
The DNA here is from genome assembly GCA_034440615.1 of Ashinkailepas kermadecensis. Classification (NCBI taxonomy): domain Eukaryota; kingdom Metazoa; phylum Arthropoda; class Thecostraca; family Neolepadidae; genus Ashinkailepas; species Ashinkailepas kermadecensis. The sequence goes on from JAOTOM010005181.1 coordinate 1,157,962, forward strand.
GCAGCTCTACAGACTCGCACCATCACCGCATGGGGCAGCACTGCAGCTCTCCAGACTCGCACCACCACCGCACGGGGCAGCACCGCAGCTCTCCAGACTCGCACCACCACCGCATGGGGCAGCACCGCAGCTCTCCAGACTCGCACCATCACCGCATGGGGCAGCTCCGCAGTTCTACAGACTCGCACCATTATCGCATGGGGCAGCACCGCAGCTCTCCAGACCCGCACCACAACCGCACGGGGCAGCACCGCAGCTCTCCAGACTCGCACCACCACCGCATGGGGCAGCACCGCAGCTCTCCAGACCCGCACCATCACCGCATGAGGCAGCACCGCAGCTCTCCAGACTCGCACCACCACCGCATGGGGCAACTCCGCAGTTCTACAGACTCGCACCATCACCGCATGGGGCAGCGCCGCAGTTCTACAGCGCAGCTCCCATCCCAACATGGCACCAGCCGTCCCAGTTGGAGCGGACACGTGCATACAGCGCGTCCGTGCTGAGTCTGCGCGTGTGTGCCCTCACTAAAGGCCACTGTCTATACCACTGTGGTATACATACAGCGCGTCCGTGCTGAGTCTGCGCGTGTGTGCCCTCAGTCCTCACTAAAGGCAGACACCACTGACACGCGCATACAACGCGTCCGTGCTGAGTTTGCGCGTGTGTGCCCTCAGTCCTCACTAAAGGCCAGACACCACTGTCTATACATCTCTCAGGATCTGTCGATGCGACTGTGTCTCATTCGTCCCTGACACTGGCAAGTATTCAGCATCGACTGTTGCTTTCTCATACCACCTACCATGTATATTCAAATATTCAATGCTGCAAATATTTTCCCGAGTGCTAAAACAATAACTTTCAGTTACAGCGCGCGGCTCGGGTGGCGGCGCAGATATGGGCTCGGTGTGCTCCGGTTGTGGCGTAGATATGGGCTCGCGGTGGGCTCCGGTGGCGACGCAGATATGGGCTCTGTGGGCTCCAATTGTGGCGTAGATATGGGCTCGCGGTGGGCTCCGGTGGCGGTGCAGATATGGGCTCAGTGATGTTGTTGGCGTCTCACAAAGCCTGCATCTAGTTCGAAAGTAGTTCGTTGATAATATCTGACAATGTCCTTGTGTTGTGGGTTCTGGTGATGAAATGTTTTTACTCTAAAATAAAACAAACACATAAGATGTAAATTGCAATCAGCTTGCCATGCCGAATTGTACCACCTACATCACACCGAACGCCTGGTTCTCAATTCAATGTTGACACGATCACATCAATGGATATATAATCTTATAAGGCAACCAATTGATTAAAGTACATGCTAATGGGACATGGCGTGAACACGTGAACTGGCCATGGCATTAACACTCGCACGTCCGGCGGTCCGCGCCAACTTCGCATGTCCGGGGGGCAGATATCTGCCCCCTAAGATCTCGAGAAATATGCTAGGTAGCGACAAACGGAAAAGGGCTTTGGATAGCTGGTGACAAGCTCTATCGAAAGTATTTCTGTCATTTTTCGCTCAGGTCAATATTTAGGTCACTGGGTCATCATATGTCAAATTCGACCAGATCGGGTGGGACCCTCAGATATTGGCACATATCTCAGGACCTATAAAAAAAAAAAGCAAAAAAAAAAAAAAAATACAAAACCCCTAAAAATTTAATAAAAAAAAAAAATAAATAATTTAAAAAAAGGTAAAAAAAAAGAAAAAAAAAAAAAAAAACCAAAGAAAGGTCATGGGGTAGAGTAGGGAGGTCATATAATATATCAATCGACACGTCTTGGCGATACAAGCACAATGACGGTAATTTCAGCCTTCTAGCTCAATGCACTGCGATATAATGCGCAGAAATGTGCTAGTGATTTCAGGTGACCTCAGCTGACCTTGGTGTGGCCACTGAGCAAAAATGTCAGCGATAGCATTGCGAATAGCTTCCAACTACACGCCATAACGGTTGGAGGTCATTCCGAGAGCAAATATGTAACCAGGAAACATTTGTATATTTTTCCATAGGCTTATGAGCCATGGCCACGACCTGCCATGGCCATGGCCACGACCTGACCTCAGGTCAACGCTACGAAAAACTGTGATATACATGTTATAGACCCTGATAGGATAATGACGTGATATAAGTTTGAAGTCAATCGCCCAATTATTGTGGGAGTGATGCCACCTAGAACTCGGAGGGACGTTAGGTCACTTCGCCTGACCTGGTGACCTGACTTGAGATGACCCAGGGTCAAAAATGTATGAGGATATGCGGAAAAGACCAATGAACAGCCATGCGAGGTTTGGCCTTGCTAACCCGATTAGTATGGCGGCAAAGTAGGAAATATCGCAGGGGGCAGATATCTGCCCCCCCGCCCCCGGACGCGCGGGTTAATATGCTGTGAGTACTGACTACATTAATATAAGTACTGCTACATTAATATGCTGTGAGTACTGACTACATTAATATGCTGTGAGTACTGACTACATTAATATGCTGTGAGTACTGACTACATTATGATGCTGTGAGTACTGACTACATTAATATGCTGTGAGTACTGACTACATTATGATGCTGTGAGTACTGCCTACATTAATATGCTGTGTGTGTGCGGTGGAAGTCCACGCAAAAAAAAATCACTGCAGCACGACAAGTGGAGACATCAGCCTATCATGTAGTAACAGCCAACGTAGGTTTTGTTCAGTGCAAGAGATGACGGCCATTGCACACGAAGGCCAGAGTAGCGGGCGCTCGCTCGGAGCGTGCGTCATATGCGAGGCGAAATTGTGCCGCACACAAAACGTTTAGTTGCACGTTCAAGGGATTGAAGCATTGCACAAGGTGTTCGTACAAAATGCGACGTGCATACCGCATAGGCAATGGGCCCTGAGGAAGACGTTAACATTGTGCGATAGTGTCATCAGTGGACCCATTGCGCCTTCAATCGTGTCCCTGTTAACGCTGGCAGTGTGACGTATCTCTTACCCCTCGCAGTGCGGGGGTGGGGGAGGGTCAAGTTCCCGCTCACCTTTGTGCTACACTGCATAGAGATGCAGTAATACACTACATAGAGATGCGGTATGCGGATGCGGTAATACAATATATAAAGATACGGTAAAGCACTACATAGAGATGCGGTTATACACTACATAGAGGTGCGGTAATACACATTATAGAGATGCGGTAATACACTACATGGAGATGCTGTATTACACTACATATATATATGCGGTAATATACTGCATGAATATGCGGTAATACACTACATATAGATGAGGTAATACATAACATGTAGATGCGGTAATACACTACATAGTAATGCCGTAATACACTACATGGAGATGAGGAATTGCACTTCATTGAGATGCCGTAATTGGCATGACTTACTTCACTTTCTTCAATTTTCAGAACTACTCACACAAATTTTAAAGTTCGTTTTTGGTCCCTTTCCAGATCAAGTAAAAGGGATCAATGCCAGGTGCACTCAGCTCGGTCACCGAAAGCGAAAGTCGAGGTCGTGGGGTCAAATAAACTTTAATGACAAGGAAGTGTAGAATAAAGTTTTAAAGTGGACAATTTTGCAACCGGTTGTACTCAGGGAGAGACGTTGGCTAGCCCAAGCACAAATAAAAAAAAGAAATTATATTTTGTGACAATTTTCTGGTGAAAGACCAATCGATGCAACTTGTTATTGGACGTGACCTGATGGAATGACTATTGACTTTGCATCGCCTTGCAGAACCTCCTGGTATAAATGCGATCCGAATGTTTCTGGGACGTCTGTGTGTAACTTTGGAACAAAATCATCGTACAAAGTTGCTCTAGTCATTCCGTGATAGCGTCATAAATTGATTCAAATAGTCCTCGTCTTAGCCTTCGGAGCGTGCAGAATAGATGTTTACACGGGAAGTTCCGGGACGCGTAGGCCATAATCCCTGCCCTGACTTGATATGAGCTTGCAAATCGGAGTACTATCAGGGATTATCTTCATCCAACATCTAACAACCACTTCACGCTGCCAGTAGATCTTTTATTTAACGTGGTCTTATTCTACCGATGGCAGAGCTTGTCCAGTCTATCGTGAAGGGCATGCTTCCTCTTCAGAGGAATAGGTACTTTCAGGATCAGAAAGGGGATAGAGGCTTGATCAACGCATAATAAGGAATCATGCATGCTTCCTACTGCGCTTGTGGAGAAGCGAAGTTTGCTTCACCAACAAAATGGAATCAGCTGATAATACATTTATTTCATTTATTCATTTCACGATACATGCCATCCACGTACAGTGGCACGAACTGGTACGTTCCATTATGTTGTATGCTTCTTCACCAACTTGCAACGAAATACAGATAGATTGCAACACCTACTTATGGCAGATCAATAACATGGGTATTAAGGCTTGATAAAAAGACAATATGAAAACCGATGGGAATACGACTTTAAAGCACATTCGGGACTTCCAATTCACCCCGCTTGAACACGGATTTGATCTCAATATTCCAAGTTCTATTTTAGGTCGGCCTGCTTTACTGGTCTTCCACCATTAACACAGGTTTAACATATTCCGTAGCGCCAAATTCCATTATTTTCTACTTCACTCACGGATTATATACAATACGCACTCTATGAAGCGTCGATCTAACGGAATATAGACACACACATACGTGCCCTTCGCGAGCGAACCATGGCCCTGGCGTCGCTGCCGACAGAGAACGGAGCTGCCCGTGTTCCCCGCCTCGTCGACGTCCATTGACGCTTACACGGTGTGTGTTTGTGTGTATGTGTGTGTGTGTGTGTGTGTGCGTGTGTGTGTGTGTGTGTTTGTGTGTGTGTTTGTGTGTGTGTGTGTGTGTTTGTGTTTGTGTGTTTGTGTGTTTGTGTGTTGGTGCTTGTGTTTGTGTTTGTGTTTGTATATTTGTGTTTGTATGTTTGTGTTTGTATTTGTGTTTTTGTGTTTGTGTTTGCGTGTTTGTGTGTTTGTGTTTGGGTGTTTGCGTTTGTGTGTTTGTGTTTGTGTATTTGTGTGTTTGTGTGTTTGTGTGTTTGTATGTTTGTGTGTTTGTGTTTGTGTATTTATGTTTGCGTTTGTGTATTTGTGCTTGTGTGTGTTTGTGTGTTTGTGTTTGTGTGCTTGTGTTTGTGTGCTTGTGCTTGTGTGCTTGTGTGTGTGTGTTGGTGTGTTTGTGTGTTTGTGTGTGTTTGTTTGTTTGTGCGTGTGTGTGTGTTTATGTTTATGTATGTGTGTGAGCGTGTGCGAGTGTGCGTGTTTGTGTGTTTGTGTTCTTGTGTTTGTATGTATGTATGTATGTATGTATGTGTGCGTGTGTGTGTGTGTGTGTGTGTTTGTGTGTTTGTGTTTGTGTGCTTGTGTACTTGTGTGTATGTGTGTGTTTGTGTGGTGTGGTTGTGTGGTTGTTTTTTTGTGTGTGGTTGTTTGTTTGTGTGTTTGTGTTTTGTTTTTGCTCTTGTGTGTTTGCGTGGTTGTTTGTTTGTGTGTTTGTGTGTTTGTGTTTTGTTTTTGCTCTTGTGTGTTTGCGTGGTTGTTTGTTTGTGTGTTTGTATTTTTGCGTTTTTTTGTGTTTTGTGTATTTGTGTTTGTGTGTTTGTGTGTTTGTGTTTGTATGTTTGTGTGTGTGTGTTTGTATGTTTGTGTGTGTGTGTGTTTGTGTGTGTGCGTGTGTGTTTGTGTGCGTTTGTGTGTTTGTGACATCTGCCCACTGTGCCGGTCGGGCGGCGCCAGACAGCCGGCCGGTCCCGACTTTTGTCGGCTGGGACGGAGCGGTTGTCAGACAGCCGGTCGGACCGGCTGTCAGCGGCGCCAGACAGCCGGCCGGTCCCGACTTTTGTCGGCTGGGACGGAGCGGTTGTCAGACAGCCGGTCGGACCGGCTGTCAGCGGCGCCAGACAGCCGGCCGGTCCCGACTTTTGTCGGCTGGGACGGAGCGGTTGTCAGACAGCCGGTCGGACCGGCTGTCAGCGGCGCCAGACAGCCGGCCGGTCCCGACTTTTGTCGGCTGGGACGAGGTTGTCACAGCCGTCGGACGCTGTAGCGGCGCCAGACAGCCGGCCGGTCCCGACTTTTGTCGGCTGGGACGGAGCGGTTGTCCGCCACGACGCCACTCGGCCGTCGCTCGGCCGCCGCGCGAAAACAGTCGGGTCGGCTCTGTCTGCCGAGCCCTCAGGTGAATGCGTCGTCAATGGCGCGCCGGCCGCCGGCTTTGTCGCTTTGTGACATTATGCCGGTGACGACCGCTTCCTGCGGCGGCTACTGCGGCCGATTATCGATGGGCGCCGCCGGAAGACCCGGACCGGTCTGAGACCCCAGTCGGACCCGGACCGGTCTTGGACCCCAGTCGGACCCGTTCCCGTCTGGGACCCCAGCCGGACCCGGACCGATCTGGGACCCTGGTCGGACCCGGACTGGTCTGGGACCCCGGTCAGACCCGGACCGGTCTGGGACCCCAGTCGGACCCGTGCCCGTCTGGGACCCCAGCCGGACCAGGACCGGTCTGGGACCCCGGTCGGACCAGAACAGGCCTGAGACCCCGGTCGGACCCGTGCCGGTCTGGGACCCCGGTCGGACACGGGCCGGTGCCGGCGCCGGAGCCTGGTCGGAGATGGAGGGGACTGGAGCTACAGGCCGAACTTTGACCACAGCGCGGATCCTATCCGGGTCTGTGTTGGAGCCCTGGCTCTCGGCCAGACCCGGACTGGGGAACGAGCCACACCCCGGCCATACCCGGACTGGGACACGAGCCACACCTCGGCCAGACTCGTACTGGGACACGAGCCACACCTCGGCCAGACCCGGACTGGGACACGAGCCACACCTCGGCCAGACTCGGACTGGGACACGAGCCACACCCCGGCCAGACCCGGACTGGGACACGAGCCACACCCCGGCCAGACTCGTACTGGGACACGAGCCACACCTCAGCCAGACTCGGACTGGGACACGAGCCACACCCCGGCCAGACTCGGACTGGGACACGAGCCACACCCCGGCCAGACCCGGACTGGGACACGAGCCACACCCCGGCCAGACCCGGACTGGGACACGAGCCACACCCCGGCCATACCCGGACTGGGACACGAGCCACACCCCGGCCATACCCGGACTGGGACACGAGCCACACCTCGGCCAGACCCGGACTGGGACACGAGCCACACCTCGGCCAGACCCGGACTGGGACACGAGCCACACCCCGGCCAGACCCGGACTGGGACACGAGCCACACCTCGGCCAGACTCGTACTGGGACACAAGCCACACCCCGGCCAATCCGGACTGGGACACGAGCCACACCTCAGCCAGACCCGGACTGGGACACGAGCCACACCTCGGCCAGACTCGTACTGGGACACGAGCCACACCCCGGCCATACCCGGACTGGGACACGAGCCACACCTCGGCCAGACCCGCACTGGGACACGAGCCACACCCCGGCCAGACCCGGACTGGGACACGGGCGACACCCCGGCCATACCCGGACTGGGACACGAGCCACACCCCGGCCATACCCGGACTGGGACACGAGCCACACCTCGGCCAGACCCGGACTGGGACACGAGCCACACCCCGGCCAGACCCGGACTGGGACACGAGCCACACCCCGGCCATACCCGGACTGGGACACGAGCCACACCCCGGCCATACCCGGACTGGGACACGAGCCACACCTCGGCCAGACCCGGACTGGGACACGAGCCACACCTCGGCCAGACTCGTACTGGGACACGAGCCACACCCCGGCCATACCCGGACTGGGACACGAGCCACACCTCGGCCAGACTCGTACTGGGACACGAGCCACACCTCGGCCAGACCCGGACTGGGACACGAGCCACACCTCGGCCAGACTCGCATTGGGACACGAGCCACACCTCAGCCAGACCCGGACTGGGACACGAGCCACACCCCGGCCAGACTCGTACGAGGACACGAGCCACACCCCGGCCAGACTCGGACTGGGACACGAGCCACACCTCGGCCAGACCCGAACTGGGACACGAGCCACACCCCGCCAGACCCGGACTGGGACACGAGCCACACCTCGGCCAGACTCGTACTGGGACACGAGCCACACCTCGGCCAGACCCGGACTGGGACACGAGCCACACCCCGGCCAGACCCGGACTGGGACACGAGCCACACCTCGGCCAGACCCGGACTGGGACACGAGCACACCCCGGCCATACCCGGATTGGGACACGAGCCACACCTCGGCCATACCCGGACTGGGACACGAGCCACACCCCGGCCAGACTCGGACTGGGACACGAGCCACACGCGGGCCATACCCGGACTGGGACACGAGCCACACCCCGGCCAGACCCGGACTGGGACACGAGCCACACCTCAGCCAGACCCGGACTGGGACACGAGCCACACCCCGGCCAGACTCGGACTGGGACACGAGCCACACCTCAGCCAGACCCAGACTGGGACACGAGCCACACCTCGGCCATACCCGGACTGGGACACGAGCCACACCTCAGCCAGACCCGGACTGGGACACGAGCGACACCCCGGCCAGACTCGTACTGGGACACGAGCCACACCCCGGCCATACCCGGACTGGGACACGAGCCACACCTCAGCCAGACCCGGACTGGGACACGAGCCACACCCCGGCCAGACTCGTCCTGGGACACGAGCCACATCCCGGCCAGACTCGTACTGGGACACGAGCGACACCCCGGCCAGACTCGTACTGGGACACGAGCGACACCTCAGCCAGACTCGGACTGGGACACGAGCCACACCTCAGCCAGACTCGGACTGGGACACGAGTCACACCTCAGCCAGACCCGGACTGGGACACGAGCCACACCCCGGCCATACCCGGACTGGGACACGAGCCACACCTCAGCCAGACCCGGACTGGGACACGAGCCACACCCCCGGCCATACCCGGACTGGGACACGAGCCACACCTCAGCCAGACCCGGACTGGGACACGAGCCACACCTCCGTCAGACTCGGACTGGGACATGAGCCACACCCCGGCCATACCCGGACTGGGACACGAGCCACACCTCGGCCAGACTCGTACTGGGACACGAGCCACACCCCGGCCATACCCGGACTGGGACACGAGCCACACCTCGGCCAGACTCGTACTGGGACACGAGCCACACCCCGGCCAGACTCGGACTGGGACACGAGCCACACCCCGGCCAGACTCGGACTGGGACACGAGCCACACCTCGGTCAGACTCGTACTGGGACACGAGCCACACCCCGGCAATACCCGGACTGGGACACGAGCCACACCTCGGCCAGACTCGGACTGGGACACGAGCCACACCCCGGCTGGGTGCGGACGGAGCCCCAGGCTCCAAGGGTACCCAGACCGTAAGGTGCACCTCCGCTTTAGCTGAACAATATCCCTGACCTGACCTGACCTGACCTGACCTGACCAAGGGGACTCAGACCGTAAGGTGCACCTCCGCTTTAGCTGAACAATATCCCTGACCTGACGAGTCAGGATTCAGCGAGAGAGGCGGGGCCTGGTCCGGACGCCACTGTCAGATCCAGACTGAAGTCGGTAGTCTTGTGATAACTGAACGGCTTCACATACCCAACCGGATCTAACTTGTGATAACTGAACGGCTTCACATACCCAACCGGATCTAACTTGTGATAACTGAACGGCTTCACATACCCAACCGGATCTAACTAGTGATAACTGAACGGCTTCACATACCCAACCGGATCTGACTAGAATTAATTCAAAACACCAATCGCACACGAAGCAAGTCCTTATGACTACGGTTGGCCATAATCCTGGCCAGAACCTGTCGAAGTTCAAGCATGACCGAATGCAAAGGTGGACGTGTCTGAGAGCTACGTACGGGCCCGTCACGACCTAACCTGACCTGGGCAATAGTTGGTACCCCTCCCGGCCCTGTTTAACTGCCCTGTGCACCCTATTATTACAGCCCCTGCCTCCCTTAACCCCCCACTGTGCGCTCTATTATTACCCCTCCCGGCCCCTGCCGTCACCCTTAACAGCCCCCACTGTGCGCTCTATTATTACCCCTCCCGGCCCAGCTGTGTGTTCTTTCCTTACCCTGCAGATCCCGCCGTGTGTTCCGTTGTCATCCCTCCAGACCCCGCCGTGTGTTCCGTTGTCATCCCTCCAGATCCCGCCGTGTGTTCCGTTGTCATCCCTCCAGACCCCGCCGTGTGTTCCGTTGTCATCCCTCCAGACCCCGCCGTGTGTTCCGTTGTCATCCCTCCAGACCCCGCCGAGTGTTCCGTTGTCATCCCTCCAGACCCCGCCGAGTATTCCGTTGTCATCCCTCCAGACCCCGCCGTGTGTTCCGTTGTCATCCCTCCAGATCCCGCCGTGTGTTCCGTTGTCATCCCTCCAGACCCCGCCGTGTGTTCCGTTGTCATCCCTCCAGACCCCGCCGTGTGTTCCGTTGTCATCCCTCCAGACCCCGCCGTGTGTTCCCTTATCATCCCTTACGATCCCGCCGTGTGCTCCGTTATCATCCCTCACGATCCCGCTGTGTGTTCTGTTATTACCGTCCCAGTCCCGCTGTGTTTCGTTATGAACTTCCCAGTCACGCTGTGCCTTCAGTTATATTACCCTTCCAGTCCCGACGTGTGTTCCGTTGTTACCCTCCCAGCGCCGTTGTGTGTTCCGTCGTTACCCTCCCGGTCCCGCTGGCGGCTTTGTTGTTACCCTCCCAGTCACACTGTGACTCGGAAGCAGACGGAGCCTCCGGAAAGGCGTGGGCTGCAACACGGAAGTCTGGGAGGCCGGCAGGATGGCCACGTGTTGACACATACCACGGAAGTCTGAGAGGCCGGCAGGATGGCCACGTAAAGACATAAAGACATAAAAGATCAGTGCAACTATGAGCCACAAGGGCCCTTCTTGGTTGCACTTTGTACACTAAACCAGTTACCCACCAAATCTGTCAATCAACCCTCCCTGGAATACAGAAAAACAAGCCCCCTATTCTTATAATGATTGTCTATGCTGTTTTTAAAGATGTTCAGTGTGTTGCTACTGACAATGGTTCCTGGCAGCTGGTTCCAGTGTTCTACTACCCTGTTGGTGAAGAAAGACTGTCTTAACCTTGTCCTGCTGTGATTAACTTTAATTTTGAATTGATGACCTCTAATTGCATCATTTCTGCTAAATTCAAACATTTCCCTGAGATATCCCTGTTCCTGACCATGAACAAATTTAAAAACCTCGATGAGATCTCCTCTCAGCCTTTTATATCTAAGTGAAAATATATTCAATTTCTTCAATCTTTCCTCATATGCCAGGTTGCCTATACCATTAACCATTTTTGTTGCCCTCTTTTGTACTCTCTCTAAAAGCCAACAATCTTTCTCATAACTAGGGGACCAAGCTTGGACACAGTATTCCAAATGTGGCCTGACATATGCACAGTAAAGCTTCCTGATGACCTCCTCACTTTTGGATGACACATTCCTCTGTATCGCCCCAAGCATTATTAGTGCCTTTTTCCTGGCTTCTTTGGTCTGTTCTGATGCCCCCAATTTTGTGTTCAAAATAACACCTAAGTCCTTCTCCTGCTGAGTCACAGATAGTACTTGGCCATCCATCAAGTATGGCGCCTTCATATGCTGCCTACCTACATGCATGACTTTGCACTTATCAAAATTAAACTTCATTTGCCATTTTTCGGACCACTTCACAAGCTCGTCTAAGTCGTTCTGCAGCAAAACCTACTCATTGTGCCCTGTTATTGCCCTAAAGATCTTCAAATCATCCGCAAATTTCAAAACCTTACTGCTTAGGCCACATTCAATGCTATTCACAAATATAATGAACAACAGTGGCCCCAGTACCGACCCCTGAGGGACTCCACTAAGAACATTTTGCCATGATGACTTTGTACCATTTAGCATCACTCTCTGCTGTCTATCTGAAAGCCACAACTCAATCCATTTTAGGATGCTACCTGCAATGCCATGGACCTGAAGCTGCATCATTAACCGTTTATGGGGTACCTTGTCAAAGGCCTTACTAAAGTCAAGATATGCTACATCAACCTGATTTCCCTGATCAAATTGTTCTGTAGCAAAATTTAAAAAGTCCAAGAGATTTGTGAGACATGATCTCCCTTTTCTAAACTCATGTTGAGTATTGTTGAGTATACCCACGTGTTGACACATACCACGGAAGTCTGGGAGGCCGGCAGGATGGCCACGTGTTGCCACATACCACGGAAGTCTGGGAGGCCGGCAGGATGGCCACGTGTTGACACATACCACGGAAGTCTGGGAGGCCGGCAGGATGGCCACGTGTTGACACATACCACGGAAGTCTGGGAGGCCGGCAGGATGGCACGTGTTGACACATACCCAGTAGGCTGATCTCCATACAGAGTTTGGCTGGAATCCTAGTGGCACATGGAGTAGTGCGGCTGAAGGTCTAGCGATTAGCAGCTCGCTGGCTGATGAATCCTCAGCTGGCGATCAGCTCGGTCGATCTTCGGTGAGCATCGACTGACAAAGAAATTCACAGTGTGCCGAGCCGAAGTACAGTTGGCGGGCTTCAGTCACTTCCACCGTCCTTTCAGCGCCGTATGTCCAATGTAAAACTGTTGTAAGTTAGTGAGGCACAGGCTACACCTGCCTTTTGGGTCCATACATTGAGCGATTGCAAGCGCAATAATTGAAGACTCTAGATGTGATGAGTTAGATTAGATTATATTATCTATCGATGTATCAGTTTATCTATCTATCTAGTTACACATTTGTACAGTCAAATGCAATTGTCTGCTTTTTCGAACGTTCCACTTCCACTTCGACCGATAATCTAGCACACCACGCATCCCCACTGACACAAATGCCAACCGGCTCAGAAAAAAAACCAGCAGCAGGTCGGAGTCCAAGCCAAAGCGCTAGTCTGCCGGGCGGATGTCGCTGGCGGCGGCCATTTTCCGTCCCCGACATGGGGCCGTCACCCGATGGAGTTGGCAGAGGTGAGGAGCAGAGCAGAGGTGCGGCCTCTGACGGGCCGGCGTCGGCACCGCCTTTGATGTTCCTCAGACGGGTGTGACTAGCTCGTCTGTGCGATCGACCGGCGCGGTTGAAAGCGTGCCGCCGTCCGGTGACACGGCATAAAACGTCGGCCGGGTCACAGGTGACGTCACCACACGTGGTGCGCACCTACTGCGCTCTGTCTGTCTGTCTGTCTGTCTGTCTGTCTGTCTGTCTGTCTGTCTGTCTGTCTGTCTGTCTGTCTGTCTGTCTCCCTGTCTCCCTGTCTCCCTGTCTCCCTGTCTCCCTGTCTCCCTGTCTCCCTGTCTCCCTGTATCCCTGTCTCCCTGTCTCCCTGTCTCCCTGTCTCCCTGTCTCCCTGTCTCCCTGTCTCTCCCTGTCCCTGTCTCCCTGTCTCCCTGTCTCCCTGTCTCCTCTCCCTGTCTCCCTGTCTCCCTGTCTCCCTGTCTCCTGTCTCCCTGTCTCCCTGTCTCCCTGTCTCCCTGTCTCCCTGTCTCCTGTCTCCCTGTCTCCCTGTCTCCCTGTCCCCTGTCTCCCTGTCTCCCTGTCTCTCCCTGTCTCCCTGTCTCTGTCTCCTGTCTCCTGTCTCCCTGTCTCCCTGTCTCCCTGTCTCCCTGTCTCTCTGTCTCCCTGTCTCCCTGTCTCCCCTGTCTCTCCTGTCTCTCTGTCTCCCTGTCTCTCTCTCTCTCTCTCTCTGTCTCCTCTCTCTCTCTCTCTCTCTCTCTCTCTCTCTCTCCCTGTCAGTCTCCCTGTCTCTATGTCTACCTGTCTCTCTGTATCTCTGTCTCTCTGTCTCTTTGTCTACCTGTATCTTTGTCTCTCTGTCTCTCTGTCTCTCTGTCTGTCCATGCGGGACGATAGGCTTCTAACATTGGCACTGGCGCGCCACAACTGCTGCCGATTCCTCATGGTCGCTTGGTCGGCAAATGTCCGCACACCACGGCCCGCTGTTCAAACAGATCGATCCACACTGCCAATCAATCAGTATCCATCATTACTGGGCGCGGCCACAATGGGTGTCCGGCGGCGGCGCCTAATTAATTGGGCCCGCCGGCGGCACGCCTCATTAATGCACTAACCGTGCATCACCTGAGCGACCACTATCTGTCACCTCCCCTCACCTTCCCCGGCCGCCGACACCACCAGCTGTCCGATCCCCGCCGTCCGCCGAGCGAGCCAACATCGCGGCCGTCAGCTAGCTTCACGCTCGGCACGACCACCATCACCGCCGAGATCCCCACTGGCGAGCACGAGCCTTGTATCGGGATCCGCGGACCAGGACCGCCGTCGGGGTCCCCACTGGCGAGCACAAGGATTATATTGGGATCCGACATATCGGGTAGGGCACCACCGAGGTCTGTGGCGGAGGACAGGCTGTAGGGTAGACATCACCGAGGTCTGTGGCGGAGGACAGGCTGTAGGGTAGACATCACCGGGGTCTGTGGCGGAGGACAGGCTGTAGGGTAGACACCACCGGGGTCTGTGGCGGAGGACAGGCTGTAGGGTAGACATCACCGGGGTCTGTGGCGGAGGACAGGCTGTAGGGTGGACATCACCGGGGTCTGCGGCGGAGGACAGGCTGTACGGTAGACATCACCGAGGTCTGTGGCGGAGGACAGGCTGTAGGGTAGACATCACCGGGGTCTGTGGCGGAGGACAGGCTGTAGGGTAGACATCACCGGGGTCTGTGGCGGAGGACAGGCTGTAGGACAGGATTGACCAGGATTGTCTTTGGTGTCCGTGATTGGCAAAATGATCACAATTGAGATCCGGGAACGCGCGGATCGCCGTCGAAGTCCGTACCGGAAAGCTTGATCGCATATCAGATCAATTTCGTCTCACGTACCGGACTAAGGCTTCCCACAACATTCCCACAACTTCCTTAACTAAATCACACCTTGTATAAAGTCATCATCATGCTTGTGATAACTGTTCATTTCTTTGTCGAATTTTGGTATAGCAAGTGTTTTTTTGTGCATTATCGTTTCCTCACAACGTCCTCATATTCGTAAGTGCTCCTTTTCGACAGAAATAGCATGAAGGTTGGTTATTCGACACACGCAATGCTTGCTGAACCCTGCATGGCGGTGTTCGTCTACCGGAAACAATCTCGGAGACGTGTGGTTTCGAACTTGCGACCAGACATCACTTCAGAGGTTCGTGTCATGGATCACACAGTCGCACAAGCCGCGAATTCCAATCCGTACATATTGCATTACGTAATGTGTTTGCAAAGGTGATGTGGCAGGACCGGTCACCTACTTCTATCACGACACCAATGTCAGAGTCCGGTACTGGCGTGCATCCCCCCCCCCTCCCTGTGCTTACCTACCGCTAATCCCCCATGCACATGTCCACTTTTCGACACCCCTGTCTCTGTGCCGGCCTCACCACGTCCATGTCGTGTAGCACTCCCCGACACCCCTGTCTCTGTGCCGGCCTCACCACGCCCATGTCGTGTAGCACTCCCCGACACCCCTGTCTCTGTGCCGGCCTCACCACGCCCATGTCGTGTAGCACTCCCCGACACCCCTGTCTCTGTGCCGGCTCACCACGCCCATGTCGTGTAGCACTCCCCGACACCCCTGTCTCTGTGCCGGCCTCACCACGCCCATGTCGTGTAGCACTCCCCGACACCCCTGCCCGTTCCGTGACACTCCCGTTCTCGTGCCACCCCACTCTCCCCTGCCATTTAACACTCCCCGACACTCCTGCCCATTCCGTGACACTCCCGTTCTCGTGCCACCCCACTCTCCCCTGCCATTTAACACTCTCCAACACCCCTGCCCATTCACCAGCATTCCTGTTCTTATACTGCCCCTTAAACCTCCCTGCCGTTCAACACTCCCCGACACTCCTGGTGTCTCCTCGACACTCCTGATGTCTCTCCAACACTCCTGATGTCTCCTCGACAATCCTGATGTCTCCTCGACAATCCTGATGCCTCCTCGATATGTCTGTCCTAGTTTTCCCACCTCGGCCTGCCAGTGCCCTGTGAGCATCGCGTGTCACGAGCCATAACATTCACTCGCCAGCACATGTGAAGCTCGGTGACAAGTGACTGCCCTTGATTATAAGGCAATATTACCAGCCGCAGAGCGTCATTACCACCCACTAAACGTGCGCCCCACACCGGCAGACTAATTGATTCCGTGCGCTGAAGCGAATGCGCGCCCTATTGCGCCGTGCACTGGGATATTGATGAGCGGGATGGGCGACACTGGCCTGCAGTTGGCGTGACAGCCGGCTGACTGCGTGCCGCGCCCGCCGCCGTGCCTATCGACCGTGGCGATGACTGTGCGCCGCTGCTCTGTCCAGAGGTGCCCTGCTCTGTGCCGTCCTGACCTGCTTTACGGTGTCCTGCGGCCTGCTGGACACGAGGAGGTGGTGCTCCGTCCGCTGGGGCCCGCTGGACACGAGGAGGTGGTGCTCCGTCCGGTGGGGCCCGCTGGACACGAGGAGGTGGTGCTCCGTCCGCTGGGGCCCGCTGGACACGAGGAGGTGGTGCTCCGTCCGCTGGGGCCCGCTGGACACGAGGAGGTGGTGCTCCGTCCGCTGGGGCCCGCTGGACACGAGGAGGTGGTGCTCCGTCCGCTGGGGCCCGCTGGACACGAGGAGGTGGTGCTCCGTCCGCTGGGGCCCGCTGGACACGAGGAGGTGGGGCTCTTCCGCTGGGGCCCGCTGGACACGAGGAGGTGGTGCTCCGTCCGCTGGGGCCCGCTGGACACGAGGAGGTGGTGCTCTGTCCGCTGGGGCCCGCTGGACACGAGGAGGTGGTGTTCCGTCCGCTGGGGCCCGCTGGACACGAGGAGGTGGTGCTCCGTCCGCTGGGGCCCGCTGGACACGAGGAGGTGGTGCTCCGTCCGCTGGGGCCCGCTGGACACGAGGAGGTGGTGCTCCGTCCGCTGGGGCCCGCTGGACACGAGGAGGTGGTGCTCCGTCCGCTGGGGCCGCAGCCAAGTTGTCTCCTGTGGTGGCTGTGTTCCGGTTGTCGTGCGTATGCTGGCAGCACACACATTCGCGTGCCACATGTTTTAAATGTGGAAAACCTGCGTGATAAAATGTAGCATTGCTATTGTTGCACTCCTACGCCATGTTGCAGCATCGTTTAAGGTCCGGCCCGAACTGGCTCCTTCTCCTTGGTGTGCTCCAATTGAGTACCATTTTAGTGGCTGCATCAGAACTGTGCTTCCGTAAACATTTTAGAATCGTTGTTATTGGAGTCGTTGAAGTTAGTCTAGTGCTGGTATCGACCCAGTTCGTAATACAACAACGGCCAAATGATGAAGCAATTGCTACTTTGAACATGGGATCTTCCAGCAATCCACACACCAGCGGGTCCAAAGCGGCAGTGCGACAGGATGCCGGCCTGCCCGGAAATGACTCGACACAGTGTGTGAGAAGCACACACGTCAAACTTTGACAGGATATTTAGCTAGCTTTCCAGCCGCTGTCTGCAAATCAAGAGGGCCGAAATCAAACTTTGGCCGAGCGAGCGACTGGAGCTCGTGCTGGTCCGCTGTAACGCCGTCGAGCGGCTCTAATTTCAGACCAAATGCTCCCGTCAGACATGGCTGTCAGCCCATCGGCGGTGGCTTCCTGGCGGCCGAGACGGCGCGCGTGGCCAACATCAGACACAGCCGGCGGCTCCCTATATCGCGCCACATTTTCTCCCGTTGCCGTTGCCGTCGCCCTCCCCCTCCCCCTCCCCCTCCCCCGCGCTTCCTGCTGCGTCGTTGCGCTATTCAGTGCGGCCGAGTGCAGGCGGTCTCCTCGTGGCGCCATTCAAAGCTCACTTCGTCGGCATGGCAACGTCCCCGCACACATAAAAGCTGACTGGATGCTGGCTTGTTTCCTTTGATTGTAAGGGTTAGTGAAGAGACGTGAGGAGACCGTAGTCGCGCATACGCCTTGCCCGGTCTTATATCTGGATGGATGCGATAGTAATGAAGACGCAAACAAGAGCAAGCTAAAATAGCATGCTGCTCACTCTACATTAGAGAAGCAACACCGAAACGTGATTAGCAGACCTCTTTTAAATATCGGGGATTGCAAATTGGTCCCGATACAAAACAAAATCATACAATTTTCAGTTGGCGCATGTGAATGCTGTGATGGTAAATAATTAGCCGTAGACGTCGTGATCCAGTGACGATCGTATCACCCGCGAAAGGTGTCTACATCGCCAGAAAGTGATTGCTTTATTAAAGGCATCTGTATTTATTAAAGGAATTAGTATTGCAAGGCGTTCTTCCACTCACATTCCGTGAATCCCAAAACGTCGGGATGCAGCACGGGGTACGTTCATTGCAACATTAAGTGTCGGCAACATCAGGAATAGTGTCAGCCAAACAAATCGCAACAACACCGCTGACGGCTGGTACAGAGGCGCGGGCTGGTGTCGCGGCAGCCCTATAGTTCAATTCGCAGATGTCGTACTTGTTGTGGCGCACATGAAGCGAACATATGTCAAAACTACTATCTTCTTGAGATGCCAACTTACTGCAGCTTTAGTATGGATGCGAGATGTTTTGGCTTCCCAACGGACAAAGTCATGCCTTAAAAAGCTCGCATTCGCGTCAATGGTTTGCAATTATTGTTGAAGCAAATATTGTTCGATATTGAATATTAATTGAAGCAAATATTGTCCGAATTCCTATTAATCTCCATGGATGCTTCAAGCCTACCCTTGCTTACTTCTCCAGCCAAATAAGGCACTGAATAATGCACACCATCTAATCAATGTTAATTTATCAATCTAATAAATACCCCTAATCAATGTTATCTTTGTCAATAAAGCATTAAGTATCAACATTGGAGGGTGGCATATACGTTCATCACATTTGTATTACTACTTCGCATTATTTAGGTGAAATATAACGACGTTCGATGTTGGTTATAACATAACTAACATCAGTTGCATATGCAGTACCTGTTCAATATGTTGAATCTGGGTATTCAGTGAGCATGAGCTCCTAAACTATATAATTTCCTTCCTATGTCCTATCCTATGTCGCATTGGTGCATCTTGGCTGTAGAGATGGACTTGATTTGGCCTTGCTGTTGCTGCACGACCTCCCGTTGTGATCTCTAGTAGCTGTAGTTTAATTGGATTAAGAGAGCTTTGGACATGAATGTTGGAAGCTGATTTATGAAAAACATTGCGATGACCAATGATAGCACCCTTTATACATTGAGGGTGTAACATGCATTCTTCGACTTGAAAATAAGCAACCCCAACTGGTGTGGTCATCCTCAAACTTCTCCTAAAACTTAATCATGCCTGCCTAAGGTTAATGATAAAAAGGACTGGAGTTGAAACCAACAATTTCCCATAAGGAACATACAGGTTTGTAGGGTTCCGGAGATGAAAGGCAGCATTCTTGGTCATCGTAAACTGGCTGATATTACCATACTATATCTAGAACTTGAAATATATCGTCATTAAGCAACATAATTGTTATGCTCATCAATTCGTGTGAACAGCAAGTAGCACACATAATTAATCAGCCCATCGGTTTCCCAATCGCATTGTCCTGAAACGATACAAATTCGGCTTCGGGTTCGACGCTTGACACGAAACCCATCTTAAGTGGTGTCTCATTGAATTATTTCCGGTGTATTTACCGAGGCAATGCCAATGTCATTTGTAGCTAATGTAGTATACCTATGTTCTTTTTTCGGACGCCAAGGTATCCTTCTGGTTTTCGCCGAGGAAAAAAATGGATTGGGCTGACACATCTTAAGGCAGGACCGTAGCTTTCACTCAAAATATGGGCGTGTTCCAATGACAAAAAAATGTGCGAATGTTTTTTACCAACATTTTTATTTAGCGGTTTGCGTTCCAGACCTTCGATTTCTGGGAGGTGAAAAATTGATGCGGACTATTTTGAATCTCTTACGCGAGTATGATACATTTTACTTCCGTCGCAAAAAAAAACAAACATATTGAAGCGAAAACTCACCCGTTCCATAAGGTATCCAAACGTTACATAATGACAAAAGAATCGACGCAACATGCGATAAAAAAATATTGGCCGTATTCTTAAGAATTGCTATAAGGAATCCTCTACTACCTATCACTACCATCATAGCCTGTACCTACCCAGTGCACACCTCGGTCAAGCATCAATTCCACCGATCCACCCCAATTCCCTACTGCACGGCTTATAATTCAAGAAAAAAAATGCTTGGTTCTAAGGAATTTATCCAGCCTATTTTTAAATTGAGTGACTACCACAGCATCACGAGGAAGCCTATTCCATTGATCAAACACCCTATGACTGAAAATCTGCTTGCGTTTAGCTGTCTTACACCTTGGCTTGTCGAACCGGTATTGACTACGTCTATGCGATTCCCTTTTTCTTTCTAATGTAGTTGATCAGAATTATATATATATATATATATATATATATATATATATATATATATATATATATATATATATATATATATATAAATTCAGCTATCTCTCCGTATTATTAGTTAAATTAACATCAGCTGGTAAAGACGTTTCTCTTTATTTCAAAGCTTCGTCAGTTTGAGAGGACGTCACACCGCAATTGCATCAAACAAATATTTGGATTTTGAGAGATCACCGGACAAAACTTGCACACCACCTCCTTCCTCTGGACACATAAATTTTACGCTCGATGGTACATACACGCTGTACATCACTATTCCACAGCACAGGTTATCATTTCACAATTTCACAGCAATCAGGTTATCGTTTTTTAAAATAATTTTATCCACCCTGGTTAACGTCCGTGCGTAAGAGCCCTATCCATCTCTGTTCCCGAATACGTATATACTGCGTTGAATTTTGCCACACTCTTTCCAGACCAACTACCTTAACTACATTCTCAACTTGATCATGCTCAATCTGATCATACTCAATCTGATCATACTCAATCTGATCATATTCAATCTGATCATACTCAATCTGATCATACTCAATCTGATCATACTCAATCTGATCATACTCAACCTGATTATACTCAATCTGATCATACTCAATCTGATCATACTCAATCTGATCATTCTCAATCTGATCATTCTCAATCTGATCATTCCCAACCTGATCATACTCAATCTGATCATACTCAATCTGATCATACTCAATCTGATCATACTCAATCTGATCATACTCAATCTGATCATACTCAATCTGATCATACTCAACCTGATCATACTCAATCTGATCATACTCAACCTGATCATACTCAATCTGATCATACTCAATCTGATCATACTCAATCTGATCATTCTCAATCTGATCATTCTCAATCTGATCATTCCCAACCTGATCATACTCAATCTGATCATACTCAATCTGATCATGCTCAATCTGATCATACTCAATCTGATCATATTCAATCTGATCATACTCAATCTGATCATACTCAAGCTAATCATACTCAAGCTAATCATAATCTCAAGTTGAGTGCAGATCGAAAATCATGTATATATGCATACGTGTTGCTAGTGAATTACGTGCCGGCACCTATGCGGCTACATACAACCATCAATCTGAATACTATTTTCATGATAGTCTTCGGAAGTCATTTATGGTAACTGTAAGGTGTCATCTTGACCACTTTCCAGGCTAACAAGAATGTTAAAATTTTGAAAACGAGAAGGCTAGCATCAAAACATACCACCCTCATCCTAAAATGATGGCTGTTCAAAACAGAAGGGGCAGACCACAAAGTGAAGAGAATATATTGCCAGTTGTCCTGGAAACCAGCCCATGAGCTAGATGGGATTCTTCACCCCGACCCCCGTCCTTTCCATGCCAGACTTCAGAAAAAAAAAACAGAAAAGCCCGCCCCACACCTCCATTCTCCTGTTGCTCCGCGCCCCTGGAATGCACATAGAGTCATACCATTGACGTCGATGTGATCCACGGTTAAAGACTCTCCTGCAAACCACAAACCACGTGCTGCCAAATGATTATCACATCTCTTCTTTCGTGCAAAGTCTCATACCGAATTTTTTCTCGAGTTTCCAAGCTGGCGTTGAATTGGGAAATCAAATGCATGGGCATCTCCAACCCTGTTCTTAATGTGGACGGGAAAACGTCTGGAGGTATATTTATTGCAGTGGAAAGTGCATTTAAATGCTCAGAATTGTAAACTGATGCAATCGTAGTGGACCCACCGGCCGTATTCCTACTATGTATCAGGCGCACTCACGTATTCCTGTTGTCGGCGCACTGCCCTTGCCAGGAAGAAAATTGGAAGAAAGGAATTGATTTAGGCAGTGCTGACACGCGTGATGATTGCAGGCCATGTTGTGAATCTACATTTTCCCATAATCTTTGAAGGACGTTAATCGACTTCAGCAGCAGAGCTGGCTGAAACCGGCCGAAATCAATGAATGCCTATCCTAGTTCAAATTATCTGTCGGAATGTACGAGTGACAGGAAACGGCGATTTGTTGTGAATGGCGTGAAGTGTAGCTATTTTGGCCACAGTTATCTTCGTGATTTGTAGTACTTACTTGCAAGGGCAAAGAGAGTAGTGTGGCTACAATTATGAGCGTCGTCTCAGCGCGGGACGGGCATATGCACCCCAATTTTTGTGAAGCTCAGCAAACCCAGCGCCGAGATGAACGTAATATTTTATCAGTGTCACGTGAGGTGAGTAAGTCGTGAGAATTGCGTCCAAAAGAGGACAAGAAATCGATGGCAGAAGCACTCCGTGAATTTCCGTGCAGCTCCATGTTTCCACCCTTAACTTAGAGCCCCTGAACACCCCTGACCACCAGAAATTCACGGACTGCTTCAGTCAGAATAAGAAGCCTCGCCTAAACAGATTTGACTGCGGGGAGACAATTTACTTTGATGGGGCCCAATCCCAGCCTTTCGAGCTCCCCAACCCATCCCCGGTAATGCTTGAGCAATGGGAAATGCGACTTGACTGGGGATGCGGTCATGAGTGTGTGTGGGGGGGGCGGGGGGGGGGGCACGGCCCCAAGTTAGCATGTTAAAGGAGGCCTTGGTCAGAACTCGGGATGGAAAATGTCTGGCTCTGTGGTCTCGCAGAAGTAAAGACTTCTGCCATCTAACGGTGAAGTAACGAACTAAAACTACCGAAGCGTACGGTAAATGACAAAAGATTAGAGCACAAATATTTGGGAGATGAAAGTCCGAGGGCTAAGATGGAAGTCAGGGTGGGTGGTTCGTCTGCCGGGTAATGCAGACGAAGAAGATGATGATGATAGTGATAGCCAATGGGACGGTTGTGATGCAAATAAATGTTGGGATGATCATACCGTCCATGAGTAGGACCTATATCCTCGGTCTATAGACATCGAGGATCCTACACTGCAGCGTTATAATGAGCAGAGGTGCAGCCACAAGGGGGCTGGTGCTCACCATCCGTAGCTAGCATGTGTGAGTGCTCCTACCCCTCCCAGCAGGTAACATGGGCTGGTGCTCCCTCCCCCGCAGTTAATATGGGCGGGTGCTTTCCCAACAGATAACATGGGCTAATGCTCCCACCTCCCCAAGCAAAATAATTTACACTGTAGATCAAACAACAAATGCTGGGATTAGCATCACGCCAAACCAAACAACTTCACCCATGGCAACAAAGATGAAGGACACACCGTACGATGGTAATGATGAAGATGGAGACGGTAAATTCAGATGGCACTAGGGATGCTGAGAACTGTGGCAATAACAGTGAAAGCACATTACAGTGAAAATGCATTGGTGACACCCCTGGATGAGCCATTCTTTCAATGAAGTCATATGGGCGTTGTCAGGTATTCTGGATGGCGAGAAGAAAGTGTTCTTAAGCCATGTTCTTTGCATCTTTTTACTTTTGTAACGCTATGCTTTGCACATTTCAGCTGAGTATATCCGAGCATGCGTGGGGAATGCAATAAGGAAGTATGGCGCTGAATCATCAACTGTTGTGTAAAAAAGGTGTTGAAAACTTGCTTTACATTATAATGCTAGGGCTTCACTTTTTCCACAACATTATTTTGACATCGTACTCCACGGTATCGATACGAGAAGGCCATGCCTCCTCCCCATTTCCACGCGGCATGAAGAGGGACCAAACTATCTCCCCACCACAAAACAGGACTGAAAATTACCTCAAGCATGGGTGTTGATTTCTGAAAATAATTCGGGTGGGGGGGGGGGGGGATGCATGAAGGCAATGGGCAACTGAAATGGATTTGGGGCAGACTCCATTGGGTTCCATTTATTCGTGGTAAAGCCAACATTGATGGGGCTCTAGCCCCATGAAAAGTATATGAAACGACACCATTACCTCAAGATATCGATTTAATGGCACATACAAGACCATATTTTAAGAAGTTTTCCTTAGATGGAAGACGGCGACAAAATACCCACACAACAAAATGATGAACTTAGTCTGGATCGGCGGAATAGCTCTTGAAATATATACATTTGAAGCTCACAAGGCGGACTATGGCATGTTAATCCGGACCCGGAAAATCGCCCTGGAATCCCGAAAATCACTCCAGAAGCGCTACAAGTTGCGCATCATTCCCTAAAAACCATGCATATGCCACACAAGAAACGCACCGAAGGCTCAAAATCCACACCAGTAAGCACAACCCGCGCCCCGAGATAATGAGAGCTGACGAAAAATCGTGCCGCATGACAACACGCATTGAGGCCCAGAAGAATCGCGCCTGAGCCGGCAAAAAAAATCGCGCCGAAGCTCTCAAATAGCAGTGTGAACGGAAAAATTCCCACCGGGAGCCTACAATTTGCGTTGGGGTTCCAAATAAGCCTAGGGGCTGAAAACTCCAAACAGGACTGGACGAAAATATATCCGAGGCTTTTTCGTCGAAAGCCCATGGAGTATTCAGTATTATATGCTCACAGATAACCAGGTTGAGATTAACACACAGATTGAGTACTCCGCCCTGCCAGTTTTGGCGCGATTGACTGCCTGTCGCCGCAGTTCTACACTTTTCATTTTCGTGGGGCGACACCCGTCGCTCTTTTCGTTCATTTCTTGGGGTGACACCCGTCACCCCGCGTGGATTTGTTTTTCTCGCATCGTATTTCCGTTCCCTGTGTTTCTGCGTGTTCTTGTTTAGTTAGATTTCATTAGGTAGGGCTTTTTTCCCCACGATGGGGAAAAACGCAAAAAAACTACCGACCCCAGCTCGCCACAAGACTCAGAGACGGAACTTCCGCCGCTGACCACACCTGACGACCATCGCACGACCCCGGACTCTGCACATGATGTCCCACCTCTCGATACCACCGTCGATGACTCGCGCCGGACAATTCCTTTGGACAACGCCATGGAAGCCCTTTGTCCCCCACCGACCCCCGCTCATACTAAGACCTCACCTCGCAATTCCGACCAGATCATCACTCTCCACGCCACAGACCCACGTCCTAACCAGACCACGCCATCCCACCTGATCCCATCGAACCCTACCTCGACAGTGCTGGCTCTTTCATACTAGTCAAGCCAGTCGAGGAATCCGTTTCCTTCCGCCGTATTAACGTTTTCTGGCCGACCAAACAACTCCTCTCCATTTGCTCCTTAGCCAATCCTGATATCGAAGCCCCTGCCAACGGAACCCCTGTCATCAAAACCCAAACCCGAGCCCAGACCAAAGCCCTCCTTCGTACCACCACATTTTGTGGTAAATCCGTCACCATATCACTCCACTCCAACCGCAACTCCACCAAGGGCATCGTCTTCGCGCCGGAGCTCCGCTTCATGTCCGAAGCGGATATCCAAGCGGAGCTCAAGCCGGAGGGGGTGACCCACGTCCACCGAATCACCTTCTTTAAAGACGGCCAGAAACGGGATACAAGCCTCCTTGTCCTCACCTTCAACTCTACCACTTTTCCCAAGACTCTCCTCGCCGGCTACATCCGATACCAAGTCCGAGTATTTATTCCTAATCCTCTCCGCTGTTTTAATTGCCAGCGCTTCGGCCATGGCAGTAAGACATGTCGCCAACCAGCCCGCTGCCAGAAATGCGGTGAACCACCTCGTCCCGAATCCACTTGCTCCAAACCTGCCCACTGCCTCAGCTGCAACACATCCGACCACCTCACCACTTCCAATCTCTGTCCAGTCTGGCGACGGGAAAAAGAGGTTTGCGCCGTCAAGGCCACGACCGGAGTCTTCTGCCCGCAGGCCCGGCGGACCGTCGAAGCCACCTCCCCGACCACCAATACTTACGCCTAGGCGGCCACCATTGCTCCATCTACACCTCGGGTAAAAACAAATTCCACGTCCACACAAACAGAACTTATACCAGGTCTGGCACCACTCACCAAACTAAAACCAATCACCACCACGACACAAACAACTCCGGTTCCCAATACACAGACCACTCCAACTCCTAACAAGCGGACCACTCCAGGGAGGAGTGACAGGCCTCGCAGTCATTCGGCTGCGGGACCGAATTCTCGTTCCCCGTCAGCGGGCCGCTGATCGAGCCCTGCGCGTCAAGCGCCGGCCGGCGCTCACGTGACCAGACCGACTCCCAGCCGGCGGACATCCCCCGCGGCAGTGGCCGGCCGCCGTGACCTTGCCAAGGCCACCGGTCGGCCGGACGGCTCGAGCGGGTCAACCACCGCCGGCCGCACTCAACACATATACCCACCTGAACTGCACTCCTGGCTCCGACATGCACCGAAAGGTGCTGACAAACATTAACTCTTCCCGATGTTTACTTTTTTGCAATGGAATTGCCGTAGCTTAATATCAAAATGGGCCGAAATGAATATTTTTTTTCAGTATTCTCGCACCTATTCTCATAGCACTCCAAGAAACATGGTTTTTACCTAATGATACATACAACTTTAACCTTTCCAATTATTCATTGTATCGTCACGACGAGATCCGTGGATCACATCGAAGTGGCGGTACAGCACTTTACATAAACAATGAATTCACACATACACCAATTCCACTTAATACACAATTACAAGCCGTAGCTTGTACATGTGTTCCATCTATGTTCCACCACACACCGACAACACAAATATTTTACCACATTTAGAAAATCTTATAGCACACTTCAAGAACCCGTTCATCTTACTTGGCGATTTCAACGCTCATAGCCCAGTGTGGAATACAAAATGTACACACCCAGACACTCGCGGACGCATTATTCAACACATTTTAGACCGACACAATTTAGTAATACTTAACACTGGAGAGCCAACATTTTTCCACCTCGGACACAACACAGAAACTGCAATAGATTTGACAATTTGCTCTCCAACTCTGGCCAACGATTTCGATTGGACCATAGACACAGATATTCATGACAGTGATCACTACCCCATCAAATTAATACCCACTTTTTCAACTGCTACTGATAGCACACCCAATTTTATCCCACGCTGGACAATTTAAAAAGCCGATTGGACAACATTTCAGGAACTTTCTTATATTCAATACAACCCCAACATTTCTCCCGTCGAAAACATCAACTCAATTACAGACAAACTTTTCGAAGCAGCATCCACCACAATTCCACTCACGAAACCTTTCACAAACGAAAACCAGTACCTTGGTGGTATCTAGAATTTTCACAAGCAATTGCGGTTCGAAAAAGAGCATTTAGGAAGTATTTACGACATCCAGATCAAGACAATTTAACCACTCGTAACCGTGAACGTGCGAGAACCCGCCGCATCATTCGCGATGCTAAACGCCGTTCATGGTCCTCATATTTACAACAGCTCACTTTTCAAACACCTTTAAGTTAAATATGGCAAGTAGTCCGACGTTTGTCCGGACGCTCCCCATTTAAATCTCTACCGGCCCTCAAAATCCACAATCTCACCATTACAGACCCACAAACCATAGTAAATACCATAGCTGATACCATAGCCCATAATAACTCCGATGAGAACTACCAATCTAATTTCTTACAAAATGCACAACCACTTTTCACACCAATCTTGACCATTTTGATTCCGACAATACCGAGTACTACAATGATTCTTTTCATCTTTCTGAACTGGAGAATGACATTTCCTCCGCCGGTAGCACTTCAGTAGGGCCTGACAAATTACATTATTCCTTCTTTCGACATCTATCTGACCACACCAAACACTGCATCTTAGACACATTTAATTAATTATGGTCAAACCATATCTTTCCTGAAGCATGGCAAAAAGCTATCATCATCCCCATTCCAAAACCCGGCAAAGACCATAGTAACCCAAGTAATTTTCGACCCATTGCACTCACCAGTTGTTTAGGAAAACTTTTTGAACGAATAGTTATAAAAGACTGACCTGGCACCTGGAAACAAATTCACTTCTATCTCCCTTTCAATGTGCTTTTCGGCGAGGACGCAGCACCATAGATCACCTTATTAGGTTAGAAACAGACATCCGCCTAGGCTACAAAAAACATGAACACACAGTCGCAGCATTTTTAGACATAAGCAAAGCTTACGATATGGTTTTCAAACCCGCATTACTTTTCAAAATTCAGCAACTCGGTATAAAGGGACACTTATCTCATTATTTAGTAGGTTTTTATCCGGTACTCGCCCATTCCACATCAGGTGCCGGTCAGCCATCTCCGTTCCACATCTTCTTCAAAATGGACTAGCACAGGGAAGCTGCATTTCACCAGTTTTATTCAACCTCATCATTGACGATCTTTTCACCGACATGCATATTAATGTATCATACTTTTTGTTTGCCGATAACAGCACAATTTGGCGTTCCGGAAAAAATTACGAGCATTGTTTATTTCACCTACAAAACGCACTAGACAAAATACATCAATGGTCCCTAAAGTATGGTTTCATTTTTTTCGGCCCCAAAATCTGCAACACTGATATTTAGTAAATCAACACCTTGCCCAAACCCAGATACACCACTTCACCTCGGAAACAATGATATACCTTTCGTAACTTCGTTTAAATTTCTTGGTATTATTTTTGACCGTAGGCTTTCACTGCATAAACACATCAAACACATCCAGAACAAATGTTTTCACCGACTTAATTTATTTCGCTGCATTACTTCCACCCCATTAGGAGCCGATCGTCACACTCTTTTACAACTATATAAATCCTTAGTGCTCCCCGTCATTGAATATGGCTCAGTAGTTTATGCTGGCGCTAGCCCATCCTCCTTACATATTTTAGACACCGTTCAAAATAAATTTCTTCGTATCGCACTCGGTGCAATGACCACTTCACCCATCATTTCTTTAGAAGCCGAATCGGGAATTCCTCCATTAGTTCCCCGTCGAATGCAACAAACACTTAGGTACGCCTCCAAAATTCAATTTCATGCCAACCACCCGACACATACGTCATTGCAAATTCTCCCAAATTTACATCATCATTATTTAGGTCCAGCGGAAAAACGAACTGGTCTCACTATAGCTTCTCGGGTAAAAACATTTTCGGAACAACTTCATTTCACTATTCCACCCATTACTTCTCTTTCTCCACCGACTACACCACCGTGGCAGATAGCCGAACGACACATTTTATATCTCACCACCACTCCAAAATCACAGCTTTGTCCGGAATATATCAAACAAAAATTTCACCGAATTCGGTCTCGTTATTTCCATGTTCCATTTGTTTATACAGACGGTTCGAAAGATGCTAACCTTACAGGAAATGCCGTAGTTTCCGGAACATACAAAAAACAACATCGATTACCAGACGGAACATCAATTTTCATCGCTGAATTACATGCTATCCTCATTGCCCTCCGTTATATTCGCAACCGTTTTCTCAGTCGCCCCATGCGCAGCGTCATCATTTGTTCGGACTCCAAATCTGTTTTACAATCTCTTTCGTCACTTTCTTTTTCACATCATTGCCTTATTTATATTTATGAATCACTACAAACACTTCATCTGATGGGCGTGAAGGTCCGTTTCCTGTGGGTGCCCAGTCACTGCGGCATCCCAGGAAACGAGGAAGCAGATCATCTAGCAAAATAATCATTACAATTACCACACATCACAGAAATCCCACCACATTTTGACGCCATTAAATCAACAATACGACAGAACATTCGGCATTTTGGAACCAAACCTTGACACAAAGCACAAACCATACCGAATTACGGAACATTAAACCAGTCGTCAATATTCGGACGCCATCATTTCTAATCAACCGCCATGAAGAAAAAGTCCTATCGCGCATCCGCATAGGATGCGCGATAGGAACCTCGAGTTCGCCGCCAGGTGTCAAGGTGGAAACACGTCGGTGTGGAGCTCCTGCTTTCCAGATAAGTTGTTGCAGAACCGGGCAGTATCCTAGGCTTAACTGTGGATAGGTATTTAGCAATTACTTCTGTGCATATATTTGCATAGTTTTATCTCATAAGTTTCTTTTTTAGCAAGCAGATTATAATATTTAGAACTAGAGACGCTGCCCAGTGCCATTTTGTCCATTCTGTCTGTCTTTGTCTAGTGTGTCAGTGTTTTCAGCCATTTATTGCATTTTTGGCAGTTATTCAGCGAGTGATTTCTTCTTTCTTTAAAACCAGTCAACTTTCTGCACAGCGATTACCTTGTAAGTGCTGCATAGTTAGGAACTAGCATACACCTAAGCTTTGTCGGTTATTTCGCTCTGCTCTGTTATTTGGTAATCATTTTGCAGCAAGTTACTTTTCAATCTCAATCTAGAAATAAGCTGCAGCCTTTAGGATGGTTACTACCAGGATGCAGCCACTAGAGGATGAGGTTAGGGCCCTTAAGGCAGAGCTTTACAAGCTCAAAGCTTCCCTTGCTTCACAGGGCAGGCCAGCAAGTAAGGGCAGTATGTAACAGGGGCATCCTATTCCCAGGTGGTCACAGGCCACCAGGTAACTGTAGCTTCCCCTGCTGTGGAGGTGGCAGGGAGGTCTGAAGAGAGAAGTGTTCCTAGTGAACAGAATATTTCTAGTTGTAGCTCACAGGAGGGGCAGTGGTTTAAAGTCAGGGGGCGGAGGATTTGGAGGCGTGAGCCTAGGCAAGGGGGCAGTGAGTGGCAGGTGGTAGGTGGTAGGAGTGGGAAGCAACCTAGTGAAGCAGCTCAACAGGCAGGAGTAGTAACATCCAATAGGTTCCAGGCATTGGAGGACTGCCCCCAGGATAGTGATAGCAGCAAGGAGAAAGTGCTAGTCGTAGGAGACTCTCGTGTGCGCGATGTTTGTGGTTACACTGTGCTTACGTGTGGCCCAAGACGCCAATTTTTTAGAGCCTCGACGGGACTACCGATGGGAATTGTGGGTCCCGAGCGCGATATTTGAGGTGCCTGGTTCGAGTTTGTGGGACGCGTTGTATTTAGCTGTAGCCCCAACGCGATTTTGGCGGTTCCTGTTGCAATTTTACGGGCCTCGGAGCGAGTTTTCCGGGGCTCGCCGTATTTATTTGGAGACCCATACGCGAATGCTGGTGGACCGACGCGAATTTTGGTGGTCCCCGCGCGATTTTTGAGGCCCCGGCACGATTCTTGGGAGCTTATCCCTCTCAGGATGGAGGGGGCATTTGCCCCTTTGATATAGCACTGCGGCCACTGAAGGAGTTTTTTTTGTCCCAGAGTGACATTCCGATTAAGGATTGATTTTTGGGGCAGCTGCAACTTTTGGGGCCCCGGTGCGACCTTCTGGGCCTCCAGTGTGATTTTCAAGGGCTGCAACGCGACTTTTTTTAGTCTAATGTGATCTTTTGGGCCCCGACGTCATTCTCTTGGATCCCTAGCGCGAGCTATAGCGGCCTCGACACTTTTTGGGGGTCCAATGCGCTTTGGGTGCTTTTGGCGTCATTGTTGGGCCCCCAAAGTTATTATCCATGTCCGGATTGTTTTTCGTTGCTCCGGCTTCATTTGTTTTGGCCCCAATCAGACTGTTGGGGCACGGTACGACATGTCGTGCCCCTGGCATGATTGTGGTGGTCCGGGCGTGAATTTTTGGTACCCCAGGCTCAGTATAATTTGGCGGGGGCCCCGCCGGATCTTTTGGGGCCCATATCGTGATTTTAAAGTACCCAGACACGACTCCTACTATTTCTTATTGGTTTCTTTTTGCAAATTATAGGCCTCCTGTCGCGTCTTAAGGGTCTCGTCTCATTTCCTAGAGCATTTTTACTGGTTTTCGACGTCTCCTTGTGTGTCCTACCCTCCTCCATATTCAATGGTCCTCCTCTCCCGTCTTGGAGGGCTTCCTCTTGCATTCTGGGGACCCTTTAACAAGGCATGGGGCTTCCTCTCATCTTCGAGGGGCATTCTCTGCCAAATTAGGGGCCTCCTGCCACGCCTCGTGGGCCTCTTCCTTTATCATGGCAAAGCCTTACTCGTTTTGAGGGATCTTCAATTTTGGAAACCTCACCTCTTCCATACCTGCTGCCACTCCCATCTTAAGGGCCTCCTCTCATTTCCTGAGAACTCTTTCCGGTTTTCGGGGTCTCATTTGGTCCTGGAGACCTACTCCTTCTTGAGGGACTCCTCTCGAGTCCGGCAGATGCCTCATTTCTCTTCTAGAGGCCTTCTTTTTCAAATTAGGGGCCTCCTCTCACGTCTTGGGGCCTCCTGCTCTGCGTGTGGATTCGATCTGTACACATCTTAGGGGTGGTCTCTTATCTCCTGGTGGACTCCTCTTCTCTCCCAGGCGCCTCCTCTGCCAAATTACTGGCAACCTTTCCTATCTTATTGGCCTTGTTATTTCCCGGGGACCTTCTTAGCCGTCTTCGAGCCTTCTTTTCCGCCTGGGAGCCATTTCTCTTAACCAATGGCCTTTCTCTCCTATTTTTGGGGCCTCCTCGTTCATTATGGGGTCTCATTTCCAATCTTGTGTCGTTCTCTTCCCAATTAGGTGCCTCTTGCCACGTCTCTGGATTGTCCTTTTCTATCTCGGTGGAACCTCACCTGTTTGGGGCCTGCTTTTGCGTCTCCGAAACCTCATCTCATATCCACTGGCTTCCTTTTCCGTCTTAGGGCCTCCTCTCATATTCTGTGGCCTCCTTTCCGGTGTTGGGGCCTCCTTTGCAATCTTGGTTTCCTCCGTGCCATTTTTGACACTCTCTTGATTTCTGGGGACTCCTACCCTCTCCTAGGTGACCCCTTCTTTAAATTACGGGCCTCCTCTCACGTCATGGGGGCCTCCTTATCTGTGTTTGGAGCCTCATTATCCTCTTAACAGGGTGCTTTTGCGTCCTAGTCCTAGATTTTCTCTTCTAGGGTCCTCCTCTTCCAAAATATGGGCCTCATCTGGCTGGTCTCGGTGGCCTTCCCTCATTCCTGCGGAGACCTTCTTACCCGTCTTGGGGCCCCTATTGCGTCCGGAGAAATCTCCCTATCTTGTCTTAATTTTATATTGCAGGGGCATCCTCTTCCGTCTTGGGGGCCTCGTTTTCGAAATTAAGACTATCCTGCCACCCATCGAAAGCCTTTTCGTCTAACCTGGGTGGCTTTTTCCCGTATCGGTGGCATCCTTTCCGTCCTGAGGGCCTCCTTTTCGTACTGGGGGCATACTTTTCGTCCTGGGGCCTCCTTTTCATCCTGGGGGCTACATCCCAATCTCTGTTCCACGTCTTATGGGCTCCTTTTCGTCCTTAGGTGCATCCTTTTCGTTCTGGGGGCCTCTTTTTCGTCCTGGGGCCTCCTTTTAGTCCTGCGGGCCTCCTCCCAATCTCTGTTCTACGTCTTGGGTGCTTCCTTTGCGTCCTGGGGGCATCCTTTTCGTCCTGGGGGCCTCCTTTTCGTCCTGGGGGCCACCTCACAATCTCTGTTCTACGTCTTAGGGGCCTCTTTTTCGTCCTGGGGGCCTCCTTTTCGTCATGGGGGCCACCTCCCAATCTCTGTTCTAGGTCTTAGGGGCCTCCTTTTCGTCCAGGGGGCCTCCACCCAATCTCTGTTCTACGTCTTGGGTGCTTCCTTTGCGTCCTGGGGGCATCCTTTTCGTCCTGGGGGCCTCCTTTTCGTCCTGGGGGCTACCTCACAATCTCTGTTCTACGTCTTAGGGCCTCCTTTTCGTCCTGGGGGCCTCTTTTTCGTCCTGGGGACCTCATCCCAATCCCTGTTCTACGTCATGAGAGCATCCTTTTCGTCCTTGGGTGCATCCTTTTCGTCCTGGGGGCCTCCTTTTCGTCCTGGGGGCATCCTTTTCGTCCTGAGTGCCCCCTTTTCGTCCTGGGGGCCTCCTCCAAATCTCTGTTCTGCGTTTTGGGACTTCCTTTTTTGTCCTGGGGACCTCCTTTTCGTCCTGGGGCCCCCTTTTCGTCCTGGGGGCCTCCTCCCAATCTCTGTTCTACGTCTTGGGGCCTCCTTTTCGTCCTGGGGCCCACCTCCCAATCTCTGTTCTACGTCTTGGGGCCTCCTTTTCGTCCTGGGGGCATCCTCCCAATCTCTGTTCTATGTCTTGGGGCCTCCTTTTCGTCCTTGGGTGCATCCTTTTCGTTCTGAGGGCCTCCTTTTCGTCCTGGGGGCCTCCTTTTAGTCCTGGGGGCCTCCTCACAATCTCTGTTCTACGTCTTGGGGGCCTCCTTTGCGTCATGGGGGCATCCTTTTCGTTCTGGGGGCCTCCTTTTCGTCCTGGTGGCCTCCTTTTAGTCCTGGGGGGCCTCCTTTTCGTCCTGGGGACCTGCTTTTCGTCTTGGGGGCCTCCTTTTCGTTCTGGGTGCCTCCTTTTCGTCCTGGGGGCGTCCTTTTCGTCCTGGGGACCTCATCCCAATCTCTGTTCTACGTCTTGGGGGCCTCCTTTTTTGTCCTTGGGTGCATCCCTTTCGTTCTGGGGGCCTCCTTTCGTCCTGGGGGCCTCCTTTTAGTCATGGGGGCCTCCTCCCAATCTCTGTTCTACGTCTTGGGTGCCTCCTTTGCATCCTGGGGGCATCCTTTTCGTCCTGGGGGCCTCCTTTTCGTCCTGGGGGCCACCTCACAATCTCTGTTCTACGTCTTAGGGGCCTCTTTTTCGTCCTGGGGGCCTCCTTTTCGTCATGGGGGCCACCTCCCAATCTCTGTTCTAGGTCTTAGGGGCCTCCTTTTCGTCCAGGGGGCCTCCACCCAATCTCTGTTCTACGTCTTGGGTGCTTCCTTTGCGTCCTGGGGGCATCCTTTTCGTCCTGGGGGCCTCCTTTTCGTCCTGGGGGCTACCTCACAATCTCTGTTCTACGTCTTAGGGCCTCCTTTTCGTCCTGGGGGCCTCTTTTTCGTCCTGGGGACCTCATCCCAATCCCTGTTCTACGTCATGAGAGCATCCTTTTCGTCCTTGGGTGCATCCTTTTCGTCCTGGGGGCCTCCTTTTCGTCCTGGGGGCATCCTTTTCGTCCTGAGTGCCCCCTTTTCGTCCTGGGGGCCTCCTCCAAATCTCTGTTCTGCGTTTTGGGACTTCCTTTTTTGTCCTGGGGACCTCCTTTTCGTCCTGGGGCCCCCTTTTCGTCCTGGGGGCCTCCTCCCAATCTCTGTTCTACGTCTTGGGGCCTCCTTTTCGTCCTGGGGCCCACCTCCCAATCTCTGTTCTACGTCTTGGGGCCTCCTTTTCGTCCTGGGGGCATCCTCCCAATCTCTGTTCTATGTCTTGGGGCCTCCTTTTCGTCTTGGTGCATCCTTTTCGTTCTGAGGGCCTCCTTTTCGTCCTGGGGGCCTCCTTTTAGTCCTGGGGGCCTCCTCACAATCTCTGTTCTACGTCTTGGGGGCCTCCTTTGCGTCATGGGGGCATCCTTTTCGTTCTGGGGGCCTCCTTTTCGTCCTGGTGGCCTCCTTTTAGTCCTGGGGGCCTCCTTTTCGTCCTGGGGACCTGCTTTTCGTCTTGGGGGCCTCCTTTTCGTTCTGGGTGCCTCCTTTTCGTCCTGGGGGCGTCCTTTTCGTCCTGGGGACCTCATCCCAATCTCTGTTCTACGTCTTGGGGGCCTCCTTTTTGTCCTTGGGTGCATCCCTTTCGTTCTGGGGGGCCTCCTTTCGTCCTGGGGGCCTCCTTTTAGTCATGGGGGCCTCCTCCCAATCTCTGTTCTACGTCTTGGGTGCCTCCTTTGCATCCTGGGGGCATCCTTTTCGTCCTGGGGGCCTCCTTTTCGTCCTGGGGCCCACCTCCCAATCTCTGTTCTACGTCTTAGGGGCCTCCTTTTCGTCCTGGGGGCCTCCTTTTCGTCCTGGGGACCTCATCCCAATATCTGTTCTACGTCTTGGGGGCCTCCTTTTCGTCCTGGGGGCCTCCTTCCAATCTCTTTTCTACGTCTTAGGGCCTCCTTTTCGTCCTGGGGGCCTCCTTTTCGTCCTGGGGACCTCATCCCAATATCTGTTCTACGTCTTGGGGGCCTCCTTTTTGTCCTTGGGTGCATTCCTTTCGTCCTGGGGGCCTCCTTTTCGTCCTGGGGGCCTGCTCCCAACCTCTGTTCTACGTATTGGGGCCTCCTTTTCGTCCTGGGGGCCTTCTTTTCGTCCTGGGGGCCTCCTTTTCTTCCTGGGGGCCTCCTCCTAATCTCTGTTCTACGTCTTGGGGCCTCCTTTTCGTCCTGGGTGCCTCCTTTTCGTCATAGGGGCCTCCTTTTCGTCATGGGGCCTCCTTTTCGTCCTGGGGGCCTCCTTCCCATCTCTGTTCTACGTCTCTTATAGAGACCTGATTATATTTCCTGGGGGCCTCGTCAGTCTTGAGGCCTCATTGACAGTATGATCTTCTGTCCCGTCGGTCTCCTTGCTCACGTTTTTTGCTGTGCATTTGCGGATGGGGGGCCTCCTCAAATTTCAGGGGGCGGCGCCCCCCCCCAGTTTCACGGCAGGGGGGGCGACTGCCCCCCCTGCCCCCCGGTGGCGACGCCCTTGGATGCAGGACTACAGGGCCCTTTTGGCCACCCTGAAGCAAAGCAATAGCAGAGTTATTGTGACAGCTATTCTGCCTAGGGCTGGAGTCTCCCCTGAGTGGAGCTCTAGGGCACTGGCAGCTAATGCCAGGGTAGGTAGGCTTTGCAATGAGTTAGGTTTGACTTTTGTTGACAAGTGGTGCAGGTTTTATGGCTCATCTGACCTCTATCAGAGGGATGGCCTGCACTTCTCCGAGAAGGGGGTGCAAGTGTTCGGCAAAGTATATGAACATGTCCTTCAGGGAAACTAGATAATGGGGTGGGGAGGGAAGAATTGGCATTGCCATCTCAGGGATATGCCAATAGTGACAGCATAGGCAATAGAACCTCACAGTCAGCAAATAGGGGTAGCAGTAGATCAAGGGGGCAGAGTGGTAGCTCATCCAGAGATGGTAGAGCTACTCAACATGAAAAAGCCAAAGAGGGTCATGGAACTTTGTTAAGTGTATGATGCTTAATGCTCAGAGCATTCCATCCAAATTTGATGAGTTCAAGTGTTATGTTGCTGAGGAGAAACCAGATTTTGTTTGCATTACTGAAGCATGGGACAGTGAGGGGTATTTTGGGGATAACTTGCAGGACTATGAGATCCAGGGATACAATATGTTTTCATGC
Organism: Ashinkailepas kermadecensis; assembly: GCA_034440615.1. Classification (NCBI taxonomy): domain Eukaryota; kingdom Metazoa; phylum Arthropoda; class Thecostraca; family Neolepadidae; genus Ashinkailepas; species Ashinkailepas kermadecensis. The sequence continues at coordinate 1,195,346 of JAOTOM010005181.1, forward strand.
AATAGGGGTCCAGCAGTGAAAGGGGGTGGTGTAATGCTGTATGTGAATAGCTTATACCGTTATCAAAAAGTAGCAGATGGGGTAAAAAAATGTGTCTGTGGAGTCCATTTGGCTTGATGTTGCTGTCGGAAAAGGCAACAGCAATAAACTGAGGATAGGAGCTTTGTATCGATCAGGAACCTTGCCACATTCTCAGCAACTGGAGCTCGATAAAGTGATTTGTGAGGAAGTCAGTAGAAACTTTCAGAGGAAATGGCTTATTCTTGGTGAGTTTAATCTAAAAGGATATGAAAATGTTGGTGTTGGCTCCCTATCATGTAAACTGTTTAGGAAATGCTTTGAAGAGGACTTGTTCTTACACCAGTTTGTAACGGAACCAACCAGGCTGGGCTCATTCTTGGCCTTGTCTTCTCAGATTTAAGTGATTTAGTTCAAGACTTGACTGTAGGAGAAACTCTGGGAAGAAGTGACCATAACATAGTAAGATTCAAGGCACAGTTAGCAGGGACAATCAATGATAATTTGGCAAAGATTCCAAATTTTAACAGGGCAGACTTTGACTGCATGAGAGAGGCTTTAAGTGCCATAAAATGGGAAGAAGAATTCTTTGATTTAAATGCCTGTGAAATGTGGGAAAAGTTCAAATCTTACTTGAGGGAAATTCAGATTAGACATGTCCCCCAAAAGCAAAGGCGCACAATAAGGGTAGTAAAGCCAGCATGGCTTGCACCAGATGTGATGAAAGCAATTAAGGCTAAGAAAGATGCATTTAGAGTATTTAAGGAAGCTTCAAATATCGTAAATCCAAGGTCGTATCAAAAATCTAGAGATGCTGTGAAGCAGAAAATCAGAGCAGCAAAGAGAGCAAAAGAATTGGAGTTGGCTAGGAATTGTAATGGGGACAGTAAAAAGTTCTTTAGTTTCTACAAGCTAAGTAAAGTTTCAAGCACAATTGGTCCACTGGAAGTAAATGGGACTATATTGAGCGAGGATGGTGAGTTGGTTGAGGAGCTGAGCAAGCAATTTAAATCAGTGTTTACAGTGGAGGATGTGACTAATCTGCCAACCGTGAACCACAGTTCAATGACAGGTGATCAGATAAACGATGTTGATTTCATTGATAGTGATATTGTTTTCAATTATATCAGAAAAATAAACCCAAACAAGGCAGCAGAACCTGATGGAATTTATGCTAGGGTATTGAGGGAAGCTGAAAAGGAAGTGGCAATTCCACTTAGTATAATATTTTGTAGATCCGTTTCACAAAATGAAATTCCTACAGATTGGAAACGTGCAAATGTAGTTCATATTTTCAAGAAAGGAGAAAGAGGGAAAGTTGAAAACCATAGACCAGTAAGCCTCACATCCCTAGTATGCAAGGTACTCGAATCAATTATCAAGGATAGAATAGTTAGTTTTCTGGAAGGAAACAGATTGATTCAAGATACTCAACATGGGTTTAGAAAAGGGCGATCGTGTCTCACAAATCTCTTGGACTTTTTGAATTTTGCTACAGAACAATTTGATCAGGGAAATCAGGTTGATGTAGCATATCTTGACTTTAGTAAGGCCTTTAACAAGGTACCCCATAGACGGTTAATGATGCAGCTTCAGGTCCATGGTATTGCAGGTAGCATCCCAAAATGGATAGAGTTGTGGCTTTCAGATAGACAGTAGAGAGTGATGCTAAATGGTACAAAGTCATCATGGCAAAATATTCTTAGTGGAGTCCCTCAGGGGTCGGTACTGGGGCCACTGTTGTTCATTATATTTGTGAATAGCATTGAATGTGGCCTAAGCAGTAAGGTTTTGAAATTTGCGGATGATTTGAAGATCTTTAGGCCAATAACAGGGCACAATGAGTAGGTTTTGTTGCAGAACGACTTAGACGAGCTTGTGAAGTAGTCCGAAAAATGGCAAATGAAGTTTAATTTTGATACGTGCAAAGTCATGCATGTAGGTAGGCAGCATATGAAGGCGCCATACTTGATGGATGGCCAAGTACTATCTGTGACTCAGCAGGAGAAGGACTTAGGTGTTATTTTGAACACAAAATTGGGGGCATCAGAACAGACCAAAGAAGCCAGGAAAAGGGCACTAAGAATGCTTGGGGCGATACAGAGGAATGTGTCATACAAAAGTGAGGAGGTCATCAGGAAGCTTTACTGTGCATATGTCAGGCCACATTTGGAATACTGTGTCCAAGCTTGGTCCCCTAGTTATGAGAAAGATTGTTGGCTTTTAGAGAGAGTACAAAAGAGGCAACAAAAATGGTTAATGGTATAGGCATCCTGGCATATGAGGAAAGATTGAAGAAATTGAATATGTTTTCACTTAGATATAGAAGGCTGAGAGGAGATCTCATCGAGGTTTTTAAATTTGTTCATGGTCAGGAACAGGGATATATCAGGGAAATGTTTGAATTTAACAGAAATGATGCAATTAGAGGTCATCAATTAAAAATTAAAGTTAATCACAGCAGGACAAGGTTAAGACAGTCTTTCTTCACCAACAGGGTAGTAGAACACTGGAACGAGCTGCCAGGAACCATGGTCAGTAGCAACACACTGAACATCTTTAAAAACGGCATAGACAATCATTATAAGAATAGGGGGCTTGTTTTTCTGTATTAAAGTCATAAAGTCATAAAGTGTTAAGGCTTAATAAGAGCCACAGGGGCCCATCTGGGTTAAGCCTATCTAGAAAAGGTACTAGAAATGTACATAATCTCACCCCAATCAATCCCTAATCCCAAGTTCCTAGGAAGCTATATATCCCAGCCTATCTAGCATCATCCACTTGCTATTGCATAACACCCTCAACAATTGCAAGCTCCTCCCATCATACCCATTGTGCTACCATAGCCCCTGCTTAAAGGGGTCTGTGCCGTGCACATTTAACATAAATATTATCCCCTCCATCCAAATTAGAAATCAAAAACAAGATTTTCCTGCCTAAAAAATGTGTCCACCCTACTTTTAAATACATTCAATGAGGAACTCCCCACAACATCAGCAGGCAGCCCATTCCACTGATCAACAACCCTTTGACTGAAGACCTGCTGTCGCTTAACTGTCCTACACCTCAACTTGTCTAACCTGAGTTGGTGACCCCTGTGTGATACTTTAAACTGAAGAGCACAATTTAAATTGACCTGATCTAGTCCTTTAACAATTTTGTACATTTCAATCATGTCCCCCTTAATCTCCTATACTTGAGTGAGTACATATCTAATGCCACAAGCCTTTCTCCATATTCTAAGCTACCTAGTCCACTGATGAGTTTAGTTGCTTTGCGTTGCACTCTTTCTAACTTGTCTATATCTTTTTCTAGGTAGGGGCTCCAAGCTTGCACAGCATATTCCAAGTGGGGTCGCACATATGCTAAGTACAGTTTTTTCATGACTTCCTTGCTCTTATACATCACACTTCTATTAATGAGTCCCAGCATTCTGAGTGCCCTGTTCCTAGCTGAGCTACATTGTTTCTCTGCTTTAAGGTCATTTGAAACCAACACACCCAAGTCCCTTTCCTCTTCAATAACATCCAGTTCCCTCCCTCCCATTGTATATCTGAAAGTCTCACCTCCAGACCCCAGATGCATAACCTTACACTTGTCATAGTTAAAGGACATCTGCCATTGATCAGCCCACTTTTTTAGGTCCTCCAAGTCTAGTTGAATATTACTAGATTGATCACAACTGTTTGCCACTCCTACCAGTTTGATGTCATCAGCAAATTTGAACACTCTATTCCTCAGCCCTACCTCAATGTTATTTACAAAGATGATAAAGAGAAGTGGCCCTAGAACAGAGCCCTGTGGTACTCCACTCAGAACATCCTTCCAATCAGATTTACATCCATTTAACATTACCCTTTGTTTCCTTCCCCTCAACCATGCTTCAATCCAACCTAGAACTTTTCCAACAATCCCATGTTGCTGTAGTTGATGAATTAGCCTCCTATGTGGAACTTTATCAAAAGCTTTGCTAAAGTCCAAGTACACAACATCCATCCTGTTTTGATTGTCTACTTCTTTAGTAACATACTCCATGAACTCCAAAAGGTTAGTTAAACAAGACCTTCGAGATCGAAATCCATGTTGAGTATCCCTTAAAAGATTATGCCTATCAAGATGAATCTGAACATTCTGTTTAACCAGTTTTTCTAGTACCTTGCAAACTATTGAGGTCAAACTGACTGGCCTGTAGTTCCCTACACACTTCATACTTCCCTTTTTGAAAATTGGAACTACATTTGCATTTCTCCAATCTTCAGGCACTTCAGAGTATTCCATAGACCGCCTGAAAAGTATACCTAGAGGAACTGCTAAAGCTTTAGCACACTCTACTAAGACCCTAGCATATATATCATCTGGTCCAGAAGCTTTATTAGGCTTTATATTCTGCAACTGCTTTTCTACAGCTTCTGTAGTTATCGTAAGATACTCCAACCTATCACCTGTCATGGCATATGATTCAGTTGTTTCTATTCTACCAGAATTATCCTGAGTAAAGACTGATGAGAATTGCTTGCTTAAGGATTCCACAATATCACAATCATCAACCACTAATTCCCCATCTACCTCCACTGGTCCTACACCACACTTTTTAGCCTTAAATTTGTAGAAACTAAAGAATCTCTTAGCATTACCTGCTGAACATTCCCGAGCTAATTTGATTTCAGCCAGTCTTTTAGATGCCCTAACACACCTCTTAACTTTATTTCTAGCTATTTGATATGATTTGAGGTTTACCTCAGAGTTAGCATATTTTAGTTTCTTGAATGCCTGCTTCTTTGACTCCAGTAAATGCTTTACTTCCCTGGTCAGCCATGAAGGGAGCTGAACCCTGGTTAATCTAATTTGCCTATTGGGAATGAACCTATCCTGACCTTGAAATAGTTTATATTTTATCATTCTCCACATTTCATAAGCATCTAAGCCTTTCAATAAGTCTTCCCAATCAATTTCATTCAGGAAGATCCTGAACTCATTGTAATTCCCTTTAGCAAAATTAGGAATCAATGTCTTATTGGTTCCTACATTTCCAACATACAATGAGAAGCGTATAATGTTGTGATCACTATTACCCAAAGTCTCTCCTATGTTCACATTTTGTACAAAATTTTCCTCATTAGTAAGCACAAGATCTAATATTTCATTTTCCCTTGTAGGTTCATGTATCATTTGAAAAAAGAAATTCTCCTCAAAACAATCCATGAAGCTTCTTCCCGATTTGTTCAGACCTATAGTTTTGCTTCCCAATCCTGTTATGTTGAAATCCCCCAACAAAACAGTTCTCTCCTTTACTCTCCTACTTATCTCTTCCTGCATCAACCTGTCCGTGTTTTCATTCTGGTCTGGAGGTCTATAGAATGCCCCAACCCTAAATTGTGTTCCATTTTTCAGAATGATATCTAACCACAAGGATTCTACACCTTCATCATGTACACTATCTTCTATGGAATGACATTTCATTTCTTGTCTGATATACAACAGTATACCTCCTCCTATCCTTGCCTGCCTTTGATAAGCATGCATGTTGTAGCCTGTCAATTCGAATTCTTGCAAGTTGTCTCCAAAAATGCTTTCATTAACCCATGCCTCTGTTATGCATACCAAATCTAGCTTTTCAGACAACATATAAGCATGCAGTTCCCCAATTTTGTTCCTAACACTTCTGGCATTGACGTAAAAACATGATAAACCATTCCTTCCCTTGTTTGCAAGACTTCTCTCTCTATCAGCTACATCCCCCCATGACCTGCCTAGTTTCCTAGTTCCCTATTGAGAGCCTCCTCATACCTATTGCTGAGCAATTCAACTCCTCTCTTGCTCAAATGTAACCCATCTAATGCAAACATTTCAGTCTTCCCCCAGAAATCCCCCCACAAATCCAAGAACCCCACGCCAAGTTCCTTACAAATCTTGGCCACCCTGGTATTCAGCCCAATGGCCCTCGAGTACCACTCTATGCTTGCGTTAACCATAGGGAGGATGGATGTTACCATTCCTCGTTTCCTACTTACAGCTAGCCTACCTATCAAAGCCCTATACTCTTGTATTGTTTCCTGTGTTTTTGCTTTTCCTACATCATTTACACCAACCTGCACAATTACCGTTGTGCTCTCTCCACTACCCTTCATTACTCCTTCTATCCTATCACCAACATCCTTTACCTGGGCCCCTGGGAAGCAAACACGAATCCGTTTGTTGGGGTTCATGCTACAAAAAGTACGGTCCATGTACCTAACTCTTGAGTCCCCTATAACTAAAACCTCCCCCTCTCTATCCTCAGCTACCTGGTCATTCCTATCTTCCTCTTTAGCAGCATTACTATCTCTCCCTTGCAGTACCTCAAACCTATTATTAGTTTCAATGCCTTTGTCCATTTTCCTTAAAGCCAGTCTCGTACTCTGGCGTCTAGCTACTTTCCACTCTCTACTATCCTGGTCCATACTATCTCCACCCCTATCACTCCTAGGCTCCTGCACCTGGCTTGCCTGGCTGACATTTCCTATGGTGGGCCCTGCCACCAAACACTTCAGGCGCTCCACCTCCCTAGCTAACATATCTACTTTCTTACTCAAGTCCCCAATTACATCCATACACTTACACTTCCCACAGTCACCTTGCTTTTTTTTTTTTTTTTAATCTAAACTTAAATCTTAAACTTAAACACCAAAAAGACTACACCACAAGACTAGAAAATAGAATAACACTCACACTGAATAAACAACAAAACAAATATCTGCTTTCGCAAGCTAAACTAAGCAAATATAATCTTAGTTATACCAACTCCCATCAGCTACAAACTCCAACTAAATGAAACTAATACTAATATAATCCCAAAAAGCCTATATAGGTACCTCTACGATTACTCCAGTATATGAAGATATAACTAGTGTAATCAAAGCTCACTAGTTTAGTCTTAAACTCTATCTTAAAATTTAACACCAAAAATACTATGACACAAGACTAAATAAATGATGTTAAGAAAGAATTAGTATTATCTAATATAACTTATAATATCTACACACAGGAAAGAAGGCAGCAAGCTTTCTACAAAAAAAAGAAGAAAAAATGTATAAAAACGACAACCTCCGGACAAAACTATACACCACAATACTAATACACTAAGTTAAGAAAGAAATTGTATGCTCTAATTTAACTAATAATATCCACACACAGGAAAGAAGGTAACAAACTATCTACAAAATAGAAAAGGAACACTTATCTTACGAACGAAACTACACCTTGAACGCCACAAATTCAAGGTTATCTAATGACTACAATATTCACCGTAAGAAAAAGTGGGCTATAGGAACAAAAATACTATTCCCTGACTTAACTTATAATACCTACATACAGATTAAACGCCACAAGCTATCTACAGAATAAACACAGAAACTTATCTTAATCACTTGTGGTCCAACCTTCTTTTTCCCCTCGGTTCCAGGGATTCCAGGGAGGGTTGATCGACAGGGAGGAGTTGGGAGTTGAGAGGAGTTTGAAATTGTTGAGTGTGTTATGCAATAGCAAGTGAGTCTCTTATTAAGTCTAAACGCTTTATAACTTTATATAGGGTGTACCTAGCAGTGGATTCAGCACCTTCCTTCGGGATGTGATACTGATGAGATTGTCTATGGTAGCACAATGGGTATGATGGGAGGAGTTTGTAATTGTTGAGTGTATTATGCAATAGCAAGTGAGTCTCTTATTAAGTTTGAACGCTTTATGAATTTGTGTGGGGTGTGCCTAGCAGTGGATTCGGCACCTTCCTTCGGGATGTGATGCTGATGAGATTGTCTATGGTGGCACGATGGGTGTGATGGGAGGAGCTTGTGATTGTTGAGGGTGTTATGCGGTAGCAAGTGAGTGGTGCTAGATAGGCTGGGATATATAGCTTCCTAGGAACTTGGGATAAGGGATTGATTGGGGTGGGAGTATGTACATTCCTAGTACCTTTTCTAGATAGGCTTAACCCAGATGGGCCCCTGTGGCTCTTATTAAGCCTTAATACTTTATGACTTTATGACTTTAGGACATACCTACCTGACACATCGATTTATTTATTCTGCTTCACCTCGGCCTTCATGCCCATCATGTAACACTCATATTACAGTCCCACATATATTACTATACTTCCCGCAATACCATGGCCCTAGAAAACAACTTATCGATTACTGCCACACACACAACATTCCATTATCTTTGTCCTCATTGTTGGGGGACGACCACCCATCTCTTATCAAGTTACTTTTCATTTTTCTACGAGAAACCAAATTGTTCCAGGAATCATAAGCTGAGTTTTGCGATTTAATACCCTATTCATTTATATCAACGGCGCGAAATGGACTGAGGAGGCCGAAGCGCCTAATACAACAAAACCAAACAAGGAAAGCCCACCATTGGGACCAATAGGAACCACCAGGAAATATTGTGACCACGAGGGACCATTAGGACCACAAGGAAACATTAGGCACCATTTGGAACCATTAGGAACCATTAGGAATACTACACAGCCAACACATTGATCGGGCCCCGACTGGGCAAACCGACAGGGGCCCAGCACGGCCCCTGCCGACAAAACCTGGAACGTTAGCTCAATGGGCAGCCCGGCCAGGGCCCAACGCGGGCCCATTCCATCACGAGATTCATATCAGCCGCGCATTTCGCGACGATACCTACCGTCTGCCCAGCCGGCGCCCAGTCTGTGCCCAGTTGGGGCCCAGCTACGTAACACAACGCGCGTCAACCATGCCATGGGATGGACTCGGCGTGCTGCGTGATTATTGTGATGATGTCTGCGTGGCACGATGTGCAACGTATGAAGCTTTTTTTAAACCCTATGAATACTATGGGTGCACCCCTGGCTCCTATATTCTGTGGCTGTACGAAACCTGTCTTCTTCCCATTGCTTATCGGCGGTATGGCATCATAGTAGTCTCGACCCATTGAGCTTGAAATGTCAGGCGCCATGAACGCACAGAACACGCCAGTTTGAAGACGTGTGACGCCGGATGCTTTTGGCGAAGCTGTCCGGTCATCAGTTGTAGGTTTGTGAGCTGTCATTGATTAAAAGTGTGAGATGTTGCATTGAAATATTCAATACTTCTTCCTTAAATCAAGCACCAGTGTGGGTATATCGGCCACAACTTTAGGCGACCATAGGACCAGTGTTGGAGAAAGAGGCTTCCTGGATTGTTGGCATCTCTAAACAATATCCCCCCGAATATTATCATTTTCTTCTCCTCTTGAGGTTGAATGGTGGTGTTTGCAATGAACTGATCTGTGATGAAGTGATCAATATTCATTGGAAAGTGCAAATCGAGATTCTGATGTCACAACTTTTGGGTAAATTTGCTGTTTAGGTAATTTATGTATTCTTGGAATTTATTTGGGAATGTGATGTTTATGAATATGGTAAATATGATTCAATGACTTGCTTAAGCCATGCATGTTATGTTAGTTTAAAGATACTTAATGCATGATGATGTTTAAATTCGGTAGAAACGTTCATTTTTCGTACTGTGCTTTGGCTCTGAAAATGTCCCATCCTTTGGAAGGTGGCTATGAAAGCAAGTCGTGCTACGGTGAATGTACCAAGGTAGTAGCCGTTGGTCCTATACTGGGTATATCTACGACCTATTCATATGTCATTTAGCCCAGAATCCCCAATGGTAAAGTGTATTTCTCTCATTAATCCTTGATATGCTGGAACCCCACGCCCTGCAAACAGTCTTCAGTTTCCATGTTATACCCGACTTTCACCACCCGCAAGCGTTGCTCATGTTGTATGATGTGTATATATATATATATATATATATATATATATATATATATATATATATATATATATATATATGTGTGTGTGTGTGTGTGTGTGTGTGTGTCCATCATAATATGCACCTTTGACATAGCTGATTTCCTTCCTCTGGAGCGGTTCGAGACTACTATCGCCAATAGGATCCGGTTATGCCGTAGTAATATCACGAAGTTTCGCGTTTTATCACTTCTCCATCTTATTTTTGTTTCAAAGTTTGTCGCATCACCTTCCCTCGTCAGATAATTAAGCTGTTCCATACCGTACCACTTGCATGCGATGAACACTGCAGTTTTCCTGTGAATGTGAGATGGTGCATTTGGCTCGCTCACTAAAAAGTGTAAATAGGCATTCCAGAAATAGATGTTGCCCTAGTGAGATGGGTGCTATGTAGGAGGGACTGCGGAGGCAGGCGACTGGAGCGCGTGCGCAACCTCCGCCAAGCACAGCAGGCTGAGCACCACGCTCTGGAACCTACTACCGGGACAGCTGAGGTCGAGGATTCACCTCGGTCCGAGGAAGAAAGTCCCAGGGGCCTGCAGATAGCCTTCAGCGATTGTTAGAGCTGAGAAAGTTGCAGTGTTGTGTGATGCCCATAAATATATACATTTATCATTAATCACGACATCTAAAGACGGGTGGGTAACAGCTAGAAGCGAACCGCACTTATCGGTGAAATAGCCCAAGATGGTCTACACAGAACGTGGCAGCAAATGTTGAATGAAGTGGTTTTTCTTACAATACAAATAATTCATCCTGTTTGAAAGCATGGATGCATTTTTCGTCTCATTTTCGTTGTGTAATCAAGGAGGTTCGTTATCAGAGATGTCTAATTTCGTGAAAAATACGGTATGCGGCTCACAACGGCTATTGAGTCGGAAATTAATTCAATGAATGAAATTATGATTATTGAAATGCTAGATTCTTCAAACTGAATTAACGTGCGGCATGTGTATAAACTGTGCGGCGCTAAAACCACTGCTACAACCACTGCTACAACCACTACCGTGGTGTGCGCGTTTGATTGTTGGGGAAGCGGTGGCAGCCGACCGGACGCGGCACCCCGTACCAGTGGGAACCCGGAAGGGATGCCCAGGTGGCGTCCAGCCCCGACCCTGCTCGGTGCCCACTCGACGCCCGGTCCGAGCCCAGCCGGTGTCCAGTCCGGGCCCGATCCACACCCGGTCCACACCCGGTCCACACCCAGTCCGTGTCCAGTCCGTGTCCAGTCCGTGTCCAGTCCGTGTCCAGTCCGTGTCCAGTCCGTGTCCAGTCCGTGTCCAGTCCGGGCCCGGTCCACGCCCGGTTCGGGCCCGGTCCACACCCGGTCCACACCCAGTCCGTGTCCAGTCCGTGTCCAGTCCGTGTCCAGTCCGTATCCAGTCCGGGCCCGGTCCACACCCAGTCCACACCCAGTCGGTGTCCAGTCCGTGTCCAGTCCGTGTCCAGTCCGTGTCCAGTCCGGGCCCGGTCCACGCCCGGTCCGGGCCCGGTCCACACCCGGTCCACACCCAGTCTGTGTCCAGTCCGTGTCCAGTCCGTGTCCAGTCCGTGTCCAGTCCGGGCCCGGTCCACGCCCGGTCCGGGCCCGGTCCACACCCGGTCTGTGTCCAGTCCGTGTCCAGTCCGGGCCCGGTCCACACCCAGTCCACACCCGGTCTACACCCGGTCCACACCCGGTCCACACCCAGTCTGTGTCCAGTCCGTGTCCAGTCCGTGTCCAGTCCGTGTCCAGTCCGTGTCCAGTCCGGGCCCGGTCCACGCCCGGTCCGGGCCCGGTCCACACCCGGTCCACACCCAGTCTGTGTCCAGTCCGTGTCCAGTCCGTGTCCAGTCCGTGTCCAGTCCGTGTCCAGTCCGGGCCCGGTCCACGCCCGGTCCGGGCCCGGTCCACACCCGGTCCACACCCAGTCTGTGTCCAGTCCGTGTCCAGTCCGTGTCCAGTCCGTGTCCAGTCCGTGTCCAGTCCGGGCCCGGTCCACACCCGGTCCACACCCGGTCCACACCCAGTCTGTGTCCAGTCCGTGTCCAGTCCGTATCCAGTCCGGGCCCGGTCCACACCCAGTCCAAACCCGGTCCACACCCGGTCCACACCCGGTCCACACCCAGTCCACGCCCAGTACACACTCAGTCCGGGCCCGGTTCACATTCAGTCCGGGCCCGGTCCGGGCCCAGCTTTGCTCGGCGTAGAACCGCGTGCTCAGTCGCTGCCCAGCTGGGGCCCTTGTAAGAAAACCGGCCGGGCCAAGTCGGGCTCCAGCGGGTAAACGCTGCATGTGCCGACTGGGGCCCGGTCGCTGCACTGCTGTTTGTACACTTGGACTCCAGTCGGGGTCTGGATAAATGCTGGCTGGGTAGGGACAATTAGGACCACTAGGGACCATTAGGGCCACTAGGGACCATTAGGATCACTAAGAACCGTTAGGACCGCTAGGAACCATTAGGATCATTAGACCATTGGGAATGCTTCAATTTCCAATGGGCAAGACCATTAGGTAATACCTTATGATTTTTTTTAGGGGATCTATTTGTGTCACCTACTAAGGTCTCCAGGACTCGCTTTCGCAAAATGTGTCTAACGAATTGATCACAATGCATAAGATCCGATGCACTTGAAGTAAAATGTGCAAAGGCCCTGCCGGTCCCTCAAGGCCCTGCCGGTCACTCAAGGCCCTGCCGGTCCCTCAAGGCCCTGCCGGTCCTCAAGGCCCTGCCGGTCACTCAAGGACGGCAGGCATGGCTAAATTTTGGGGGAAGTTTGAGGATGGCTACAAAAGCTGTGACTACTTATTTTCAAGTTGAGGAATGCACGTACACCCTCAAAGTATAAAGAGTTCCATCCCTGGTTATCCCACTGCTTTTTGATAAATCGGCTGTTAACATACATGTCCAAGGCTCTCTTAATCCAACTAAATCATAGCTAATATTTGCATAGGTGTAACCATGGGCGGCAGAAGGTAAGGGGCGCTGGGGTGCTGTACCTCTTCTCTTGCACGAGCAGGGAGGGGGTAAACGCACCCCTTGGTGAACTAACTAAGACTGCTTACTCTACCAAGCTTCTTAAAGGAATAAATCGTGAACGCTACGCTCTGTATTCCGACAGTTAGGCTATGTAAATACCGCTCTGTATTCCGACAGTTAGTGTATCTAAATACCGCTCTGTATTCCGACAGTTAGGATATCTGAATACCGCTCTGTATTCCGACAGTTAGGCTATGTAAATACCACTATGTATTCCGACAGTTAGGCTATGTAAATACCGCTCTGTTTTCCGACAGTTAAGCTATGCAAATATCTCTCTGTATTTCGACAGTTAGGCTATGTAAATACCGCTCTGTATTCCGACAGTTAGGCTATGTAAATACCGCTCGGTATTCTGACAGTTAGGCTATGTAAATACCGCTTTGTATTCCGACAGTTAGGCTATGCAATTACCGCTCTGTATTCCGACAGTTAGGCTATATAAATACCGCTGTGTATTCCGACAGTTAGGCTGTGTAAATACCGCTATGTATTCGGACAGTTACGCTATGTAAATACCGCTCTGTATTCTGACAGTTAGGCTATGTAAATACCGCTCTGTATTCCGACAGTTAGGCTATGCAATTACCGCTCTGTATTCCGACAGTTAGGCTATATAAATACCGCTGTGTATTCCGACAGTTAGGCTGTGTAAATACCGCTATGTATTCGGACAGTTAGGCTATGTAAATACCGCTATGTATTCGGACAGTTAGGCTATGTAAATACCGCTCTGTATTCTGACAGTTAGGCTATGTAAATACCGTTAGAACATAACTTCATTTTTGTTTTGTTTGGGGTGGGGGGCATTTTATTGATACTTCTAATTATGATTCAAATGAAATTATACTGGTATTTGTGTGCACGTTGTGCAAATTGTACAACGTGTTTATTCATCGTTTGTTTGGTAATGTTCTGTGGAACACATACATTGATATGTTGTGTCGTATTATTTGTACATTATATTTGTCCTATTGTTCTACAATATATGCGTCTTATTTATTTGCACCATTTTGTTATCCGTGTGCGTATTATTATTTCTCGATGTACCTACCACGTGGCTCGGATGCTGTGACGTCACCCTACGGTGGACATGGGTAAACGGCCGGACGGATTCCCCTGAACGCAGGGTTCGCTAAACCCGCTGCTCCCCTCTAGATCGCTGAAAGTTTCAATGTCTGAATCCCGCATGAGTGTCGCCAAAAGCGGATCATGAGTCGAGGAGAATGTGCTCAGCCATGTGCCATGTGTCCGTGCCATGTGGCTGGATACATCATCCTCACATTTCCTCACATGCATAGATTCAAGATTTTGCTACGGGTCGAGGGGTGGATGGGGCAGGAAAAATTGGCTCACGTGACCACTGGCGGATATAGATATGCTGTTGGGAGAGGGGGACCCTGGCGAAAAACGTCATTGGAAGGGCGAGGTTTCCCCATGGAGCCATCACGTCCTCGATAGTAGTTTAATACTTCACGCTTTGTGCGTGCATAGTCGCGGTGTTGGTGCGGGCTTTGTGCGTCACAAGGCCACCATGCTTCCGATGTGGCTTTCGGCGCAGGATCTGCGTGGACTGCCCGCGTCGGGCCAGCTGGTTTCAGCTCTCATAGCGCCATCGCTGGCCCATCACATAGTTGTTCGCTGTATGGGCTTTATGCTGGAGTGCGTCACAGGCCTTGTTAATGAAAGCCTACAAGGGGCCATCGCTGAAAAGCACGCCTTGGGCCATCGTGGGTTTCTTGTGGGCAGCTCTTGCCCACGTTTCGTGGGTTTCTTGTGGGCAGCTCTTGCCCACGTTTCGTGGGTTTCTTGTGGACAGCTCTTGCCCACGTTTCGTGGGTTTCTTGTGGGCAGTTCTCGCCCACGTTGCCCGCACAAAGCCCTCACCTGCCCGCGATGGGCCAGGTCGTTTGCTGGGAGCTGATTCAAGTGAGTCAGAAGTTCGAAAGCCCTATGATTCTAAACATGTGGCGATTTTGCAGAGTTTCTACGGAGTGTTAGCTCGTCAGAGGGCAAAGAAATTGACTTTGCATGGAACTATTTGAAACATAAGATTGAATAAAATTAACTCCTATGCAAATTTCTGTACTTTTCGATATCACTTCAGAAGTGGCACAATCTGACGCGATCTGCTGTTTTGATCTGCTGCCGCGTGTTCGTTGAGCTCTTCGCCAATCTGCAGCCCTGGCTGTTTACTTTCCCGTGTTGGCACGCGGACTTATATGTAGCTAAGCATGTATGCTGGTACTTACATGTAGCTAAACATGTATGCTGGTACTTACATGTAACTTAGTATGTATGCTGGTACTTACATGTAACTAAGCATGTATGCTGGTATTTACATGCAACTTAGTATGTATGCTGGTACTTACATGGAGCTAAACATGTATGCTGGTACTTACATGTAACCTAGTATGTATGCTGGTACTTACATGCAACTTAGTATGTATGCTGGTACTTACATGTAGCTAAATATGTATGCTGGTACTTACATGTAACTTAGTATGTATGCTGGTACTTACATGTAACTTAGTATGTATGCTGGTACTTACATGTAGCTAAACACATATGCTGGTACTTACATGTAACTTAGTATGTATGCTGGTACTTACATGCAACTTAGTATGTATGATGGTACTTACATGTAGCTAAACATGTATGCTGGTACTTACATGTAACTGAAGCTTCTTCTCAAACATTGGATCGATAATTATTTGTATTGCCATGCACCACGGCTTCGTAAAAAGACTAGGCAAATGTCGTGTCATGTTGAGAGATGGTGCTTTTGAACTTTTGACTTACTTGAGTCAGCTATTGCGAGATTGTTTTTTTTCTGGAGGACCGCATTATAATGGCTTTGATGGTTTCCACACGTCTGAACAGGACAACTGTACCTAATATCTCCATAGCCTTTGATATGGTATTGACAAAGCCAAATGCATAGCAATATTCACTTATGAAAAGAGCCTGTTTCACCATGAAATTCTTAGGCTTCCCTCTTCAACGATTACTGTGCTCGACAGATGTCGGGAATACGTCAATTTGTGGGGCGATCATTGCGGGAATTAAATAATCATCATTGCATTACTACACCAGTTTTTATTAATACTGTAGGTACATAGCATTACCAAAGTATACGAACATCCTTCCGTGTGATCAAGCAGGAACGAAACTAAAATAAAGAAAATGACCATGGTGAGGGCAACATCGATGGTGATGAAAATCATGCACATGATGACAATTTGTGTGATAACCTTTGCAGGGGTTTCCGCATTATTTCGGTTAATTTCGGGACTATCTATATATGTTTCGCCAAGTGATTGCAATATTTATAAATGCACCGAATGGCTCTGCATTGTTTTTTTTTAATAGTCTTACAAAATCTATTCCCCGCTATGATTCTGTCATGGCAGTCTCTGCTCTTCCGACGCTTTTCCCCCGAGCCTGTCTTGTCCTTCCCTTTGGAAGATAATGAATAGCGATGACAACGCTAGCGTCCCTCTCGGAAAGTTACAGCACTACAGCTTTGTAGATTGGCCGCTAGAGGGCGGGTGGGTCCGGAATTCAGCTCACCGTCAGCTGCCGATGTCGGGACAATAAATCGATCAACCCTATCCCAGTTAACTCATTAAATAAAAGGGTGACCAGCATAATACACACACATACTGAGACCTCGTCGTCATGACGAGATGAAAACCAGTCTCTGTGCGAACTGTCCAGTGTCCATTGCTCCCGGCTGGAATGATCGGCTGGAAACTTGAGCTATGTCGCTGGCTGCTGGAGGAGAAGGCACGTAGGTCTGAACACACACACACACACACACACACACACACACACACACATACACACACACACACACACACACACACACAAACATACACGCACGCACACACACACACACACACAAACATACACGCACGCACACACACACACACACACACACACACACACACACCTTCGTCGGCATCGTTTCAACATCATCTCGAGCATGGCATCGTGTATCGTGCATCGTTCATGAACCACCAACAGGCCAAGTATTTGCCTGCCCAAGTATTGGCGAAGTCATCAAAATTAATCTAAGCTAACACATAAGTAACACAAGCGACATTAATGATAATGCCAGATTACGAAACATACGCGATCTCAGATATTGGCTTTCAAAGTCGCCTTGCAAGCATCATTGCCTTCACGGAAACCTGGTTGGATGACGATGCTGGAGATGCCGAGTTGGGCGGATCGCCCTCGGACCACGTCTGGTTTCGGAATGACAGGGGCGGCGCTGGAGGTGGAGTGGGGTGCGCAGTACGCACATCCCAGCTCACTACCAGGCTCACGGAACCAGACGAACATACAGAGACACTGATCATCTAGCTGGGCCGACCCAGCATAAACTCTAAAGCTGAATCAGGCTGCTTTCGAACGCAAGAAGCGTCGTCCCAAATGACGAATGTGTGAAAGCTGAATTTGCATGAAAGCGAACGGATTTCAAGTGTGTGTCGAATACTATGGTACACATAATATCTGGGGAGCGTCGTCGGCGATTTCGAACAAATCCGAAGCGTTTCTGGACCTTCTTGAAGTGTTTTAAACAGACAAAGGGGATTTCAGTGCCGCAGTGTTATGTCGTGCAGGGAGCGGACGATGTAGGTAGAGCGAACTTTGCTTACGGTATATTAGCGGCAACATTTGCTGGCCCAGTTATCATTAAATTCCCGGATATCCCTTAGAGTCACATGTATCCCTTAGTTGATTTTGCTGTGTGGGAGGCATCAGTCTATTTGTTGAGAAACATCGTTGTGGGCAAGGCGTGTGGCCCAGACGAATTGAGCGCCTGCATCCTGCGTGAGTGTGCCAAAGGGCCCCTGTGTAAGCTGTGCCGGAGGGCTAGCCACCTGTGTAAGCTTTTCAGTATGTCATTATCCTATGGTATGTTCCCGAGCAGTGGGCAGATGCTAATATCGTCCCTATAAAAAAATGTTGTTGTGAGCTTCCAGAAAACGAGCTTCAATCGGTGCCACTACCGCCACTTGGCGCCAAAATTGTTGGGAGAAAATAGTTTGCGATCAACTCATACGTCATATTCGTCCGTACCTGTTTCAATCTCAGCATCGGTTCATCCCGTATCGTTCTTATGCAACCAATCTAGCATCGTTCTTATCACATGGGTGGAGAACAGTCTCCGAGGGTGCTCAGTTGGATGCGGTGTACACGGATTTTTCTAGTAAATTTCAAAGTGTAAGCCATCGTGATCCACTGTATATGCGTATACACTGTATAAGCGGGTGTCCGTGGTCTAGCGCTGGACTGGCTGAAGTCATACCTGGAGGGACAAAGGCGGAGGGTGGTTCTCAATCGAAAGTTGTCTGATTGCATACCTGCTGTGTCGGGTACTTCCGAAGGTGGATTGATCTCCCCGCTGTTGTTTCTCTCTGTTTGTGAACGACTTGCCATCTGTAGTCAAGACAAATTATCTTATGTTTGCTGATGATCTCAAAATGTTTCATAGAATATAATCAAAATGATGCCCGCACATTACAGAAAGACGTTGACGCAGTAACACGCTGGGCGGCCGACTGGAAACCCGAGCTAGGATGTTTCCAAATGCAAATTAAAATCACGTTCCAGCAGAACTTGAACGAGTACTGCTCAGTAATTTCCACTGGTACCTCCAAATTCCATCGCGTTCGCATTGAGAAGATGCACCATAAGTTCCTGATGTGGCTCGCTCGCCACACGGAACCAGGCTGCCACTCTGGAGTATGAGCACCTGCTGGAATTGTATCATTTCCAGCCTCCACGTGCGAGACGAGTGCAGTGAGATGTGACATTTGTATGCAAAGTGTTCAAAAGGCTTCATCTCATCGCTTCATCTCGCCTTTTAGAGTGTTTTTTGTTTGTTTGTCCGTGTGCCGTCCAAAACAACCAGGAATGATCCTGCAACGCTTCTCCATGTGCCGTTTGGTAGTGTAAATAGTGTTACAGCTGGCATCTTAGCCCGTGCCCCTTGCATTGTAAATTACTTCATATCCTTCTCACCAACGACCGGTCTTTTCTGTAACTCAACAGGCCGAGTGAGGCGGCCTAGTAGCCTATGCCACCAGAGAAAACGTCTGGCTGATAAACGTCTACATATCACTACCAAACGGCACATGGAGAAGCGTTGTCGGATAATTCCTCGTGGTTCTGGATGGCATTCACCATGTGGAAAAAGTATGTTGGGGCAGAATTACACTCAATATGGAAGCACCACAGAGGGCGAAGGAAACTATGCGAATCCAGCTTCCTGCACTTGTCTGTCTGGAATATTTGATGCACATTGGCTGGATGGCTGTGTACACAATGGCAGCATCTGAGGCTGGATAGCTGGGTGCACAATGGCAGCATCTGAGCATCTCTCGGGCCTGATCAGCAGAGGATGGCTGGGTGCACAATGGCAGCATCTGAGCATCTCTCGGGCCTGATCAGCAGAGGATGGCTTGGAACAACATTGGACCTGAACAGGAGAAGAAGATCGCTACAGCATGAGAAATGCCAATGTGCAAAACTGCCCCGCACCCTCCAACTCTTGTTCTAGAACAATTTAAAGAAACGTGGTTTCGCCAGCCTCCTGTATCTGTTCAGCTGACATTCATCGTAGCACCAGCCGCCATTTTGGCAATAGGGCAGAAACATGCAGTGGACCCTTTGCGGTTGACTCTCCAGATCGGGTGAAAGAGGTCATGGTCAGGGTGTCGCAGATGGATTGGTCTACGTGTATTGCGCCGGTTTTCGACTTATAGCCGCTAACAAGTAACATTTTGGGATACACGTCATAAATAGCTAGCTGACCTTTTGACGAACACTACGTTGATATCAAAAAGTGACTTTAAGGTTAGGGTCACGCATGGGATGCGAAGGAAGCAACAGAGAGCTCTGTTGTCGCGTTCGAACGTAATTATAACACAGCTTCCAAACTGCAAACGATAAAGCGACGGAGGAAACGCAAGTAGACTTGGAAAAATGCGCTGCAACACCTGGTGAAAACCGACGTAACGCCAAAATCATGTAGAGACATTCGACCGAGCAAGGTCACCCACGTTCAATGATGCACTTTTCACACCTTATCGACTTCTATAATTCGTGCATTTCTTGGGTAATTAACCAGAAAAATATGATTGCAAAGTGGTGAACTTGGAACTCACCATGTCACCTGAGTCACTGACCTAGGATGACCTATGCCCTATATCTATAATTTTGGCACTAGGTGGGAAAATGAGGTTAAATTTGGAATCCAGGGTTGAAAACCATCATGGAAGTCAATTATATGTTTTAATAAAATCAACTCATGCCAGTGCAAGTCACCTCGGTCATCGATATAGGGTGACATTGCAAGGATGAGAACATTGAAACGCATGAAGGAATCAGGAGACTGATGTGATAAAAGCATATGCTTTCATTTACCCGCCTAAAAGTGACGATCATTGGCATTTCGAACATACGTTATTTCTGCGAAGAAGTGGAGAGGGACACATTTCGCGTCATGCCTCCGTGACCTGAACTGATAATGATCTGACGCTTTGCACACTTATAGGAGACCAAACACCTCTCACATATTTTCCGATTTTTTGCACTATGAATGTTAGCTGGACCTTCTGAGCATGGAACCTTGACATAGCCCCGCGTTTTGATTAAGCTTAGTTTTGACCTTGACCTAACCTCGCAGCCTGATCTGAAATCATCCGACGTTTTTTTGGGCTTGATGTTCGACCAATGCCTACACATGGTTATGCAAAACTTTTAGTTATAATTATAACCTATTTTGGTTAGCTCTTTGAAGAGTAGCCCAAAAATGATACTTTCCAAACCTGCGATCTGACTTTAACCTTACCTAGGTCGGTGACCCTAGGTCCTCAGACAGAAAGTTTAACATCAAAAGATCCGCTATTCGGTTGTTAGAAGATATGTAAAATTTGAGCGCGATTGTGGTTCGCATTCGGTGGCTATCTCTGAAAAAATGTGAGGGAGCAGCAAAGTTTCCCCTCCCTCCAGAATTTCTCGTGCTAAGGAAATGCGGACGCAGCCAGATACCTTGGGATACGTTAGGGTGGGAGCGGACAGACGGTCCTGGCTAACATTTTTGCCGCACTCCGAACAATTCCTCGGATTTAGAACGATGCGGGGATAAAGATGAACTTACGTCTGCGTTATCTTACTTAGGTATGTCTAGAACAGAAGTAAATCGCAGCAAATTACAATTCTTCAAAAGGTTCGGTCATCTTGGAGGTGAAGAGGCGTGGTTCCACTGCCCGCTCAGTAGATACGGCACTGCCTATACCTAAGTGCCGTTTGCAGGGTTCCAATATCATACGACCTACCCAACGAAACAAAAATGGTACTCCATTCAGCAAGTACATGCCGCAAAAGCCAAACAAGTTCGTGCACACAAGGACTATACGATTGCAGCCATTTAATCATTTTGGTATTTACTAATCATGCCACAACTCCGTCAACATTTATTTTATATATAGAATATATGGTTGGTGTGCTAATGATGATGTCTTTGTGTGCAAATGAAAACTTTTAATCACACCGAAATTGATGCAACATTGCTTCAATTTCGATATCTCAACCGTTTTCTTGGACCGACCTCAAGTGACGAGTGTGTGGCCAAGTGGTCAAGTAATCTGACCCGCCCTCTGGCCAAGTGGCCAAGTGGTCAAGTAATCTGACCCGCCCTCTGGCGGAAGCGATGTAGGAGTCGCTGGTTCGTGTCCAGGCGTCTCCGAGACTATTATCGGTACACACACCACCGGGAGCACTCGGACAAGCATCGTTTTGGTGGAAATATGCATAATAAGCAATCCTACTGGACTTTCGACCAAGTGAAGCACAATTTTGTTCTTGTTACGTGAACGTTTTTTGGATTTTTGGCGACAGTGGTAAAATGTTGCCCTTGGTGACGTCACTTTCATCCTGTGAGATGATCTGAAACACCGTTGGGCTCAGCTTTGCTTCAGGCAATAATTTTCTTCTCGATCATCTCATTGGGCAGCAGTGACGTAACCGTAGGGCATCATATTGCCACCATTGCCCAAAAACCGAATGGCATGTATGTAGTGTTCTTATCACATCTATTAAAAACAGTTTCTTTGGCGTGAGCTAGCCGGAAAGTCTTCGCCACGGATGCATGCACTAGTGTACATTCATGGAAGGCATGTACAATAGCACGTGGTCATGTGCATAATGCAGGTGCATGTAGGAAGTGCGCTGTCACTATTTGTTAACATATAACATTACTCTTAACACATGAGCCCTACAATTCTAACAAG